>PVJI01009797.1:0-63622 GCA_004026765.1 Micronycteris hirsuta | reverse complement strand
TTTCCTAAGCCCCACATGGGAGGGAATCGAACCTTCTGCCTCTCATAGCCCAGAAAAATTACTAATCTACACAAAAGGAATTGGTGTTTGTGTAAGTGCTATTATTCCCAGGGTCATGGGAGCCCTGTTGTCTAAGGAAACCTTACCATTTCCCCTGGTGCTCCTGTTGCATTTCACTGCAGGAGGTTTTGGAAGTCTGAATGGTGCCAAATGCCAGAATATTTTGCACCTATTCTTGATTCACCACTTCTCTAAATTCACCTCATCTACTCATGCCATTCTCAACCATTCAAAATAAATTTGCTTCTTTGAACCCAACATAATCTTTCTGTTTTTTGTTTTGTTTTGTTTTGTGTAATATTTCTTACTCTGTGTCATGGAACTACTGCATACCACACTTCCTTAACTCATCCTCATGTTTATGTGTGCATCCCCAGTGTATCAGGTGCTCTGTCTCCTACTGTAACTTTAATAGACATGGTGCCACTGTAGTCCATAGGGCAAATATCATCAAACAGCATCAGCTCAAGGTAGGAATTTCTAGACCTTTAGATTGGTCTATATGGAAATCCCATAGCTGCAAAGGCCTATGTCACACATCATTGTATGTTGCCTTCTCAGTCCTGCTTTCTGAGGTGGCTAACACTAAGATAGGAGGACCCTGGGAAAAGTTAAGACCAAATATGTGACAAACCAAGAAGAATTATATCAACTGCCAATGACTAGCTCTATGTGGGTGGATCAATGAGACTGAGTTATTCACCTATAAAATGGAGTATTGATACATATCTCCCAAGAATGTTGTTAGAATAAAACAAGATGATATATTTGGAAGAACACAGGTATGGCCTTTTCCTGAAGTCTTATTTACTTTTTTTTTTTTTGATGCTCCATAATATAAAAAACATAATTTAATGTGGGAATTCTTTCCACATGCATGAAAATTCGCAGTCCTGGGATTTACGCGTTTTGAGCTCAGCTCCGCGTGAGGAAAAATTATTCCCGTGTGGACAAGTGTGGATCATGTCAGTGGAAAAGGAATTCTCTAATGGGAATTTAGCAAAAATGTTTCTTAAAAAATTCTCTGACTTGCTGAGTCTCTCCCTCCAGGAGTCAAGAGACTTAAGTTAATAAATCCATGAAATTCTTCTCTGTCTCCTAGTAGTTAACAGCCCTAGTTAGCTAACCCTCAATTTACTTGTCTCCTGTTTAATGTACTACCCCGGTCCTGTCTGCCACCAGACCTGAATTTACATCCTAATGCTCTGTAACTGAGTAAACCTACCGCTTATCTATGCCCTGTGTCTGCATGACCCAACTAAAGACCCCTGTTCTGCATAAGGCCATGAATAATCAATCCAATGTAAATATGTCCTAAAGCTTCTAATAAAAAGCCCAGCTGAGCTACGCTCGGGGCCTTTTCTAAGATGGAGGGAAAGACCCATGACTGCCGGACTCTATTCTCCAAGTGTGTCTCTGGGTGAGTTTGATTCACGCAATCGGTGCGGTCCCCCCGACAGATTTTGAAAGACGAAATCCGCGACAATTTAAAAACTAGTTGGATGATAGGTTGATTTATTTAGAATGTGTAATGTAAGAAGAAATACTTTGTTTTACTTATTCAAAAGCAGCCCTGGTTGGTGTGGCTCAGTGGATTAAGTTCCAACCTTCGATCAAAAGGGTCTCGGGTTCAATTCCCAGTCAGGGCACATGCTTGAAATGTGGGCCAGGTCCCCAGTAGGGGGCACACAGGAAGCAACCATATATTGATGTTTCTCTCCCTCTCTTTCTCCCTCCATTCCCTTCTCTCTAAAAATATAAATAAATAAATAAATAAAATCTAAAAAAAAGGAAAACCCTTGGGAATTACACAGTATAAAAAGGAGAGTCTTTTTCTGATTAATATTAAACATTGAACATTTATAGGTATGTTTTGCAACAACTGTCCAAATTCTTATTCTATAAACAAATGATGTATTTAATAATCGTATCTTTAGCAGAGACTTCAGATGTCTGCTGGTTGAACCTGTACCTTTTAATTGGTCAGTTCTTTATAATGAATGGAAATCTGGCTCCCTATGCAGCAAGAGTCATAGGTTCCTGGGATTTCATCTTTTATTTTTTTTTATTACTAGTATTTTGACTTTGGATACATTAATTTCCCCAAGCCTCGGTTTTCTTGTATGCAAGGCAGGAAAAATAATAGTAAATAATAACAGCACACATCCCAAAAACTCTTGGAAGTGTTGAAAATAGTTGCCCCAGTCAACCTATATCTGCTCTGTAATGTATTCCTTTATCTGATTCCATCTAACACCGCTAAACAATTATCATGGTCTATCATTAAGTTTTATCTCTTAGTGATTCTTGTTATATTATTTTCAGTTCTTTCTTTCCTGTTACCTTTTTATAGGAAAATTATGGTTTGTCAACATCTTTTCAAAAGCCTAAACCTATTTACCAAGGTATTTTAAAATTCATATGAGATAATCACACACTTAGAATAGTCCATGTGCACTGAATGCTCCAAAACATTATATCTTCTCTTTCATTGTTTGCATACTACAATTTTATTAATTCAATTTAGAACATCAGTTGCTTAATTTACCTTCCCTGAGGGAGAAAATTTAGCTGTTTTGCTGTAGTTGTTGTGGAGGTGGTTTTCCCCAGGCACTTCCCTAAATATATGTGTACATTTTCCATGGTGGAGATTACAGTATGCAATCCTCCCTTTTTTTTTAATGTTGTTGAGTTTTATTAGTATTGCAATTTTGTTTAGATTTATTTTGTAATTTCTTTTTGTTTTACATTTGTAAGAAATAATAAATATGGTGAGTTTATGCCTAGTTTTATATATCTACTATTAAAAATATCCCTTGAAATAAAAAGAGCATTGTGTCATAAAGTTTTAATTGCCTAACATAGTCTTTAGTCAATAAAAATATCTTTAGGTTACTTTTAGAGAACTAACTTTTGGGCTGCCTTTTACCAGATTCTACTTAAATATTAATTTACAATGATTTTCTTTCAAAATGTAAGACTTTACATTTGCTTCTATCATTCGTCATTTTTGTTTTACCTCATTTTTCTGTCCCACAGGTAGAAAATACACAGACATTTTTGTGTATTGATTGTAATTTATAACTTGAACCCTTTTACTCGTTCTCTTTTTGAGATATGCACACTGACAAGTGCTCATTAATGATTATTGTTAATTGTAAAAATGGGATCACAATCTCAAAACTATAGTTTCAGATTTTAGAATCTTCTTTCTTTAGCTTGATATTATGATAAGAAAATGTCTTATATTTGGATGAGTTCATCTTCTGGCCAAGAGTAATAATCTTATACCTATAACTTTTTCTAAAGTTTTTTCCCATGTGTGGCATTTATATATTTTACTACTGAAAAATCACTGGGTTTTCAAATAGAATTATGACAAGGATGCAAAGGCATGCTGTCCTGGTAGTGGAACCATGAGCATTGAAGGAACTATATTTGGAAAAGCTGGAGTTTCTCTGAGGGCTATGATGTGGCTCCCCTAGGCTAAAATGATAGATAGCACAGAGCAGGGAGAGACTGCATCATTGTACTTAATATCCTAGGAGTCTGACATTACTGTCAAGTTACCATTATTGAAACAACAATGATATGAATACTATTATTCATTAAGTATATTAAGAACACATTGAAGTTTTTACCAGTTTTTAAAGGTATTTCAGCTTGTAAAACTTAGGTCTATGTAAAACTGTGAATGTAAATGTATAATTTGTCAATAGTGAGCTTCAAAAATTAAAAATAAAATATAGAATGGAAATCAATTGCAATGTGATCATTTTAACATTTAGACCTTGAAGACAAGGAATTACAGAACATCTTTGGGGGAAATTTTACTAAATATTACTTGCAAATGGATCCCCCTTCAAACTTTGAAAGTGGTAAAAAATCTGGTTCAGTTTGAGATTCTGTCACATACAGATGCTAACTCATATGTATGAACATCTATTACTGAAAATGCCATAAAAGATTTTCTACTCTTCTGTATTTTCCTATCAAAGATAATTTTCATGAAATAAATATTATTTCATTTCCTTGGTTTCAACATAGTTTCATAGAAGAGTGGATTTTTTTTTCTCCTATCATCCGTCTTCTTACGCTCTCAATTTCCCACTCATTTATCTTTTTTTATGTCTTGCCTTCTCCCCTCCCCCTCCCTTTGGAGTGCGATTCTCATCAGCAACACATTTATATGTGTATGAATTTAAAAGCCTTTGTACAGGGAAGGGTATAATTCAAGGCAATTCTGAACCTTTTTAAAATTTCAATTTGAAACAGTATGTTTTAAAGTTTTTTTAAGTGAAACAAAAATAATTTTAAATGCACAATTTCATCTTTTCTAACTTACTGAATTGAAGTAAAAATAGGACCAACACACTCAGAGGCTTTAAGGTTTTATATTTGACATCAGTGCTATTGATTTATTTAGAATATTTCCATAAATAGTTATAAGGTCATAGCATATTGTGGATCAAAGGGATCTTTGACACGTTTGAGTCTGGAGTCCAGATTCCTATATTTATTATGAACTGAGGCCCAGCAATGTTAAAAGATTTACCCACATTTACTCAAATAGAGGCAAAGCTGGGAATCAACAGCAAGCATTTATTAGCTACCTGCTAGTAGGAGCAAACTTATAAGTTCATCCTCAGCACTTTTGTCTTTCCATGGCAGCCTATTCAATTTTTCATCCTTTTAATCCAGTGTTATTTACATCTACATAGCTAGACATTCCTTCTTATATTCATTCTTCAGTGAGGATTCAGTACAATTAACCTGAGGTTTGATGACATCTCTGTAAAATTATTCTAATTAACGAAGCACAGGAGGAGTTCCTACCTTTTCAGTAACATCTTGGAAAATATCCTGTGCACTCATTGTTTTTGATGTGGCTGAAGATGTGGTATGTGTATCGAGAGTCGGTAGTTCCTATTCATAGATATTGACATTGCATTGCTGTTTTCACTGAGCATCTGTAAAGCTCATACTAATTGTGCTGCATTTATCTATGGGGTCCCCCATGCCCAGCTCAGAGATGAGGAAATAGCAGGTTCTTGTTAAAAGTTGTTGGAAGACTGTAATTACACACATAACTTTTATGCCTTTATATACCCTAGTATTGTCTCCTATTACATTGGGCATGTAATTCTTCTCTTAACTAGATGATATTTAAAATTCTTTCATAATGAAAAACAAAACAAAACAAAATAAAAGCATGGTTGAAACAGTTTATGGAAATTTAGAGAGAACTTGGCTCTGAATTAAGTTTTTCAATCCCTGTTGTATAGAGCAAATTGTTAAAATCAGCATTCATAATTGAGCTTCAACAACAGGCTTTGTTTTACAATTTGCTCTAAAGTAATTAGAAAAATGTGCATGAAAGCATGACACATATAAATCACAGGTATATTCATCTGAACATATTTTCTGCAGTTTATATTTATAGCTCATTTTATAAAGCCAAATTTACTGTATTGAAACAGACAATTACAGAAAGGTAGAGGGGCAGCGTCTTCCCAGCAACTGCAGCGAGCTGGGCACCGTGCCAGACGCCGCTCAGGCGCCGCCTCGTCCCGGTTCTCTGCTCTAAACGCTGCCCTGCTTTCACAGGTCAGGAAAGTGGATTGCACAGAAAAATGAGCTGAGGAGATCAATAAACATATTCTTTGTTGAACTTATGTAAGCATAATCTCAATAATTACAACCTATAAACCAATAATTTGTGGTAGGGGCAAAAGTTAAACCCCATTCACCTGGCTGGCATTCCAGGTGTTTTTACAAGGGGAATTTACGTGATTGGATTCTCTTGAGTAAGGCACACTTATTTACATGTATTTAAGTTACAATTTCATTTAAAATGATAAATTTACAGATTATTTTTTAAATACAAACATATCACGGTGTCATTACACAGCAAACAAAGACTATTTATAAGAGCTTTCTTTTTGTGCTATTTTCCTTGTCTAAATGGAGCCAGATGATTTAAATTGTGAGAAGGCATGGATGGGTTCAGTAAGGTTGAACCTGGTGTCAGATCCAATTTTATAATCTAATATAGTATTTCCTAAGATAAGTTCTTTAAGATATAATGAGTTGTTTTATATGCACACATATATACTCACTGTTATATGATATAAAAATAAAAAATAAATAAATGGTAAGTTATGTACCTAACAGAATGTCATGATTAAATATTTTGAGAAAATCTTGTGTTAAAAAAATTAAACATTTGTGCCTGGCTAGTGTAGCTCAGTGGATTGAGCACGGGCTGCGAAACAAAGGGTCACTGGTTCGATTCCCAGTCAGGGCACATGCCTGGGTTGCAGGCCAGGTCCCCAGTGAGGGCCATGTGAGAGGCAACCATACATTGATATTTCTCTCCCTCTCTTTCTCTTTCCCTTCCCCTCTCTTTGAAAATAAATAAATAAAATATTTAATTTTTTAAAATAAACATTTGCTTTGAATTATATAAAATTTTATATCCATCAATATGAGAATGTGCTTTGTGAAACTCCAAGGGAGAAATGGAATTTACAAGGTAGCCAAACTGTTTTCATCACAAACTTCTCTTTTACAAGGAACAATTGTTAACTCAAAATATAGGTGGTTAGTATGATCCATTTTAGGAAATATTTATCCATGTATTTATTTAACAATAATATATGATCATTTACTATGTGTTGATTATTGTATAGGTGTTGGAGTATAGAATGACTAAAACAATAATTTCTGCCATTGTGCAGCTAATATTTTAGCAATAGAGACAATATAAAGAAGACATATAAGTAAAACATGTAGGACTCTGATCATAAGGAGAAAAAAATGGAGAAGAGGGTAAGGAATGTCATGACACGGAGGTGATTTTATAAATAAGGTTCTAGGGAAAGTCTTACTGAAAAACTAGCTTTGAAGAAAAAGGAGCAAGCTGTGTGGATATCTGGGGAGCGGTTTCCAGGGAGGGGAAAGCCACACTCAAGAATTAGAGGTCTGTGTGGCTAGAGCAGAGCATACAAGAGGAACAGCCATAGGATGTGAGATCAGAGAAATTATCGGGAATTAGATCAGGTAGGTCCGTTGTAGACTATAGTAAGGAATTTGACCCAGAATTAAATCGGTATTCTCTTGAAGGTTCTGAACCCTGGAATGACCAAATTGGGTGATTTATGGATGATTTTATTGGGTGATTTTATGGGTGATTTTGTCAGAAAATCCCTAAGTTGTCAAGGGGGAGAGCAGAAAGACCAGGTGGGAGGCTACTGCAAGGACACAGAGGTGACATGATGGTGACCAACATGAAGAATTCAGCAGTGGAGTCGGTGAGGTAAAGTCAGATTTTGCATCTATACGGGAAGGGGAGAGTTTACTAGATTTTCTGATAGATCAGATATTATGTTTGAGATAGAGGAATCAGGGATGACTTCAGAGTTTTGGTCTGGAAGGATGGTTACTACTTGTTAGAATGGGAAAGACCTCATTCCAGGAGGTTTGCAGAGAGAAGGTTGAATATTAGAAGTTTATTTTTGACTTAGTAATTTTGAGATGTTTGTTAGGTATCCACATTCAGAATACTAAAGTAGGTAGTCCATGCCACCCAGGAGCAAATTGTTTACACAGTGTGCATGAGAATTCCAAAATTAGAATGCTCTGGATTTAAGAGTCCAATCCTAATTTACAGAATCTTCAACATAAACTAAAATTCTATAAGCTAACTTAATGTTGCCAAGTTTCTGGTAGAAATAAATAACTAGAAAGAAAGGGGCTGGTGAGTTTGCAAATTCCCTACCTCCAACCCCGAAGCAGTTCTCACTCATTGCCCTTTGGGGGCTTCAGTGTGGGGTTAACCATAAAACAGCAGTGGTTTCCAGGTGCTTCGAGATGGCTCAGCACTTCTCTAACGGAGTCAAAAAAGCTTTTCTTAAGAATCCTGCTGATGTGCAGCATTCTGCCCTAAACACAACACAGCCCTAAGAGAAGTTGTTGCTGGTCTATAGATCTTCTGTTGTGACAAAGATAGCTTGTGACATCACTTTCTCAGTCTGAAGGACTTCTGTTTTGAGATTAGTGACAGCTAGCTAGGAAAACCAATACTCTAAGTGAATTTAATAGACTCTATTCTCATGATACTTGGGTTGCTATGGGAACCTTATTAGAAAATATAGGGGATATAAATGATCTCCCTTCTAGGTAATATTTTCTAAACAACTTCAGTGCCTTTATTTGTACAAAAAAAAGTTTTTAAAAATCTTATGAAAATATAAAGAAAGCGTATAAAATATAAATGTGAAGTTTAAGCATTTATTATAAAGCACAAACCCATGGAACCAATCATGATTCATTCCTTGGAAAAGAACAGTGACTTTGAAAAGCTAATCACTTGCCCCTTCCAAATCACAGCGCTTCTATCTCCTCAAAAAAACAACAACAAAACAGCAACAAAATCAATATCCTATTATGCTATCCTTTTTCTTGCTTTTACCGCCTGAACCATATAATTTAGCCTGATTCATTGTAGTTTATATACAGATATTTGAATATGTATTCATTCTATGAATATATAATTGTTTATCCATTCTACCATTCATTGGCCTTTGGGTTTTTTTTTTTTTTTGTAGTTTTAGAATATTACAAATAATTCTGTGTTGAACATTATAGCTATCTTTGTACAAATGAGTATTCATTTCTATTTTATATTGTTGGGTCATGGAATGTGCTTATCTTCACATTTAAGAGATCACACAAACTTCTTTTGTTATAGTGGTTTTGTTGTTTTGTCATTTATTTTCCCAAAGAGGTTGGGTCAATTTACATTCCAATGAAAACCATGTAAAAATTTCTGTTGCTCCATTTTCTCACCTACATCTGAAATGGTCCCTAGTTTTAATATTTGCCATCTACTTTATATGTAATGTTATCTCCTTTATCTTTCCCAAATGAGAGTATGACCACATTTTCATGCATACCTGACATTTAGATAACCTATTTGTGAAATATTTGTTAGCTCTCCTATTCATTTTCTAAGGATTTTCTTATTACAAG
Source organism: Micronycteris hirsuta (assembly GCA_004026765.1). Classification (NCBI taxonomy): domain Eukaryota; kingdom Metazoa; phylum Chordata; class Mammalia; order Chiroptera; family Phyllostomidae; genus Micronycteris; species Micronycteris hirsuta. The sequence continues at coordinate 54,529 of PVJI01009797.1, read as the reverse complement.
TTTCGTAAAGTAACTCTATATAATACATAATTTGTGCCTTTATAATAAGTCTGTGTTTATGACAGATCAAGGAAACCAAATTTCTGCTAGAGTGTCCTGGTTATCTTTGCCTATTAGCAATTCCATATATGTTTTGCAATATCTAGTCAACTTTTAAGAAGGAATAAAAAATGAACTTGCTTTGATTTTCATCAAAATTATATTAAATTTATAGATGAGTTTTAAAAGGTTTGATAAATTTTTAAATGTTAATCATTCTAATCCATGGTTATATTATGGACCTCCATTTGCTTAGATATTCAATTTGTCTCAGTAATTTTTTATAAAATTCTGCCTAAGGTTTTGCAACCTTTGTTAGATTTACCCCTTGATATTTAAATATTTAGTACTATTGGAAATTACATTGAGTTTTATATTTTTCTCTTTGTTGTTGACACAAAGTAATTAATTTTATATATTGACTTTATATTTAGCAACCTTGCTATACTTATTACTTGTCTATTAAATTATATTATCTGAATATCATAAGATTTTTTATTCTTAAATGTAAATATTTTATTTCTTATTGTATTTCTGTACTATCAAGAACTTCTTGTACACTGACTAAAAACATTTAAAGTAAGTTTCATTTTCTTATTCCCAGTATCAGAGTGAAAGCTTTTAATAATTTTACCATTAATTTTAATATTTGCTTCTGGCTTTGTTACTACCTGCTAACATGATAAGAACATTTCCTTCTATTTCTAACTTGTGAAGATTTTTTCAATAAAGTGTTTAAATATAGTTTATTGATTATGCTATTACAGTTGTCCCATTTTGCCCCTTTATTTCATCTGCATTCCTCCTGCCCTTTGGTTCATGTCCATGGGTCCTACATATATGTTCTTTGGCTTCTATATTTCCTATACTATTCTTAACCTCCCCCATCTATTTTCTACCTACCATTTATGCTACTTATTCCCTGTACCTTTTCCCCCTTTCTCCCCCTCCTACTCCCCTGCTGATAACCCTCCATGTTATCTCCATTTCTGTGACTCTGTTCCTATTCTAGTTGTTTGCTTAGTTTGTTTTTATTGTTTGTTTGTTTGTTTTTTTAGGTTCAGTTGTTGATAGTTGTGAGTTTGTTGTCATTTTACTATTCATATTTTTTATCCTCTTTTTCTAAGATAAGTCCTTTTAATATTTCATATAATAATGGCTTGATGATGATGAACTCCTTTAACTTGGTCTTATCTGGGAAGCACTTTATCTGCCCTTCCATTCTAAATGATAGCTTTGCTGGATAGAGTAATCTTGGAGGTAGGTCCTTGCCTTTCATGCCTTCAAATACTGTATTAGAAATTCAAAGATGCAGTGTAATGAGCCATACATTCCATTACAAAAAGTTATAAAAATAAGCCATAGTAAACCTAAAAATTAAGCAATTAATAAAGCATAGAAGAAATAAATAAAATTAAAAATTTATCACACAAAAGAGAGGATTGACGGATCCAAAAATTGGTTATTGAAAATTTATCCTGAAGGGAAAACACCATGCTCAATTGACTTTGGAAATGTGTTCTTCATAATGAACCAATAACAGATAATTTCAACTTAGGTTCTTCCAGAGAATTAAAAAAAGAAAATATGCCAAAATTTATTTTAAGGTATAGCATAACCCTAAAGACAAAACCTCACAAAAATGGCACAAATAAGGAAAGAACAAAGTAAACTCATAAAAATATACAAAAGTTATACCATTTGACCACTTTTTATTTATTTTAAGAATGTAAATTTGCTTTAATATTATCAAATGTATTAGTATAATTCACCACATTAAAATAATAAAGGAGAAAAAAGTGATTATTTACATTGCAGCCAAAAATTCAATAGCCTAGTATACATTCATGCTAAAAAACAAAACAAAAACAAAAAAAAGAAACAGAAAAACACTTTAAGAGTGGAAGGAAATTTTTTCATTTTGATAAAGGGCATTTAAAAATCCTTAACATTTGGGGGAGGGGGGGGGACAATGGAGAGAAGCGCTTTCAGGAATCACTGTAGAGGAAACATGGACGGAACTAAGGGGGAAGGGGGAGGCTGGGGGGGAGGTGGGGCTGGGGGGAGGGGGGAGGGGAGGGGAGAGGATGCAAATAACTGTAATTGAACAACAATAAAGTAATGAAAAAAATAAAATAAAAAAATAAAAATCCTTAACATTTATTATACTTGATGGTAAATCTTGCAAGATTTTCCTCTGGCATCAGAAACAAGGAAAGGTTCCCATGTCTTTTCTTCTTATTCAATATTGTAGTGAATAGTTATTGTCAATTAATTAGCAGTGATATTATATTAACAAATAATTTAGCAAAATTGTTGGATAAAAATATTAACCTTGCCTCGGATGAGTGTCTCGGTTGGTTGGAGCGTCATCTCGTGCACCAAAAATAGGTTGTCAGTTCAATACCTGGTCAGGGCACATACATAAACATCAAAAATTAACATAAAAATATTAATTGCATTTGTATGTAATTAAAATATTTATTTTAGAAGCAAATGGCAAATTAATATAAAAAATAAAGAGATGTAAAGATAAAGCTTTTTATTATTTTATTTTGAGGAAAAAATGACAAGGACAAATACAGACACAGCATACCTGAAGGAAAACAAGATGGGATATTTACCATCACACGTGTCAATAATGTGAAACTGTAGAAGTCGAGACAGCAGCCTAATTGTGTATGGACAGACAAATAGAGGAAAGAAATGAAAGGAATACATAAATGCTGACTCAGCATATATGAGGACTGGAATCCGACGAAGAGTCAATTACAGACCAAAGGTTAGACTATAAAATGAATAGCAATAAGACAGTTAGGAGTTATATGAAAAAAATATTTAAATTAAATATCTCTCTATTCATACCCACAGAAAACATTACAACCATTAGAGTAGACATTTGTATGGAAAAATACTTAAATTGGATATCTCTCATACCATATCTCCAGATAAGTTTGTATTTGGATTAAATACTTAAATAAGAAAACAATCTTTATGTTGGTGGTTAGAACAGCACCAGGTGTCAGACTTTGTGGAATGAGTCTGTACCTTAGTTCAGCAATTTCCCTATTTGCCTTCTGGCTAGGAAAGGATTCAGAGCCAAATCTCTAATGTAAGAGAAAGATTATTTAGAAAGTCTCAAAGGTAAACGTGAGAGGTGGAAGAAATGGGCCCAAGAAATAAGTTACAGAGCTTAAAAAAAAAGGCCCTTGGACTTTAGGAGAGAGGAGGATAAATAAAGGTCACTGGCCTGGGGTGAAGAGGAAGGGAATGACAGAGGCATGGATGGGGCATGATACTGGGAGATATATATATATATATATATATATATATATACACACACATACATATATATATAGAGAGAGAGAGACTATATATAGACTATATATATAGAGTTTATATATAGAAAAGATGCTATTTATATATAATATATATAGATAGAGAGGCTATATATAGATTATATATATATATACACATATAGACTATTGTGAAATATCTCATTCTGCTTTAAGTTGCCTTTCCTAAACAAAAAAACTATATATATGTGTGTGTGTGTGTGTGTGTGTGTGTGTGTGTGTGTGTGTATATATATATATATATAGTCTCTCTCTCTTTATAGGCAAGATAGAATAGAATAGACTTAACTAGACTCTGATTATCTCAACTAGACTAGAATAAATTAGAATAGATTAACTAGACTGGAATAGACCATAAACGCTGATACTATCTGGTGCTGCCAGGGTTTGAAACAACAGGAAGTATCACTGACTATGACAGTGTAATGCCATTCCTACTCACATATCATAAAAAACTCTTGCACGGTTGCTTTAGGAAATGTACACAAATGTTTGTGATATTGTCTATAACAGTCAAAAAATAAAAATAATTCAAATGACCATTATTAATAGAATGGATAACTAAATTTTAGTGTAAACCATCATTCAATAGAGTCTTATACAGCAACCAAAAACATGAATTATTATGGATAAACTTCAAAGAAAAATAATATTAAATAAAGTATGTAACTTACTGAGAAATATAAATACTAATATTTTATTTATTGATTTGTTTGTTTATGCATGTATACTATAATGTGTGTATATGTGTATAATCAATAACTAGGGAAAATGGACAATATATTTTCTAGGTAAAATTACCTGAGGCTGTTTACATAGGTGTAGGTTTCCTGTTGATAAGTGCCTGGTAAAACATACATGACTATGATTTACACAAATTTCAAGAAGGTGATTATCCCAGTGAGGAAATGAAAGAGGTATAAGCAGGGAGAAGCTGACGATATTCAATGAGAGACCTTTTTATATTAAATGTCTTAAACTGGGTATATGCAGGTGTTAATTTTATATAGTCTATTAACTGTATGCTTATATTTTATATATCTTCACATGTATAACACATTTTACAACAAATATTTAAAATAACTTGAAAAAAGCAAATGTTTAAAAAGGAAGCAGAACAGTTACACAAAATATTACATAATTCCTTGTAGATCAAAGGGGAAAAACTTACTGCAAGGATAAAACCCAGGCTATTACATATGCACGTAAGCCTATTTGTGTCAACATCTCCTGTGTTCTTTGTGCTTCACAATAAGCTGATTTTGACTCTCTCATTAACATGCTATTTTTATGTGTTGGGATTTTTCCCCTTATGTTCCATCGGAACCCTCTAAATTCTTAGCCACCTCTCACCTCTTTTCCTATAAGTTTGTATTTTATTTTAAGACTCAGTTCATCCATTGCCTCCTCTGAGAAAAATTCCAATGAAGCCCTTCCCCTGGATTAGCACAACTTCTGTCAGGCTCCACCAGCATCCTGACATATTTCGATCATTGTATTTTCTGTATGGTATTGTTATTAATGTGTGAATACCCACTTCACCATGGCTATTTCAGGCAGAGAGCTGTGTCATTTGTTTCTGGATTCTCTGTTCTTAGCACCTTTCCCTCACATCCTACGGGTATCCAGTGTGTCTTTTTCAAATGAGTGAAGGAGGGTGCACAGATACTGACTTCTGTTATTCTTAGGAAGCTTAATTGTGAAGATGGCATAAACATAAAAAATTAAATAAGATATTTTAATAATAGTTTAAAGCAACTTGAGAAAAATATGAAAGACAATCTAGCACTGAAAAAATATTCTCAAATAGCCCTGGCTAGTGTAGCTCAGTGGATTGAGCGTGGGATGCGAACCAAAGGGTCGCAGGTTTGATTCCCAGTCAGGGCACATGCCTGGGTTGCAGGCCAGGTCCCCAGTGGGGGCCACATGAGAGGCAACCACATATTGATGTTTGTCTCTCTCTCTCTTTCTCCTTCCCTTCCCCTCTCTAAAAATAAATAAATAAAATCTTTAAAAAAGTATTCTCAAATAAATGCCATAAAATTAAAACTGTATGAATTTTTACAGGGGAAGACAAGTGACAGCCAAGTGTTAAACCTCAGTTCTGTTATTTACTGGCTGGCTGGATTTAATTTCCTTATCTATAAAGCACAGGTAATTATTCTACTACACCATTGGACTGTTGGGAGGATTAAATGTGGTAATGCCAGTTAAGTACTCAGCACAGTGCCTGCCTGATACATGGACATGTTCCCATACTCCATGGATACTTTTTTTCTCAGCATGAGTGTTGTTGAAGGCTACAAAAAGCTGGAGTTTAAGCAAGATTTAAGAAATGGGAACTGTTTGGATAAGAAGTTCATTATTTGGGAGTTCACATGAGGAAAGATAGAAAGGAATGAAGATGGCATTTATTGAACCTCTTCAACATGCCAGTTGCTTGACCAGGCAACTTGCTGACATCCTACCATTTAATGCTGACAACCAGCCCTTAGCTAGATCGTATCACCCCCATTTTACAGACAAGAAAACTGAACCTCTGTGGAGCACATGTTTAAAATCACACAGTGTTTGGAACCAGGTACTCAGCCCCTCTGATTTCAAACTTTTAAGGAGATGGCTGGAACAAAGAGGAGGAGTCATGGACTGTAGAAACTTTTCTGTGCCTGGCAAAACATGGGGCTGGATGTGAAGGGATTAGTAAATGTGCATCTTATTTCCCATGAAATTCCTCTTTACAGTTGTAGGACATCTAGAAATAGAATTTAATGAAAGGAATGATGTTTTGATTTCCTACATAGAAATACACAGGAACTTTGATGTACTTAAAAATATGTAACTGAAAACAGCTGCTTTTCAAAAAAATAGAAGTTAGTACCTCTAAATGTGTCTTGATGTAGCTTGCAAGTCTGCTAACAACTTCAAACTAGATTTAATGTCATGTTTTTACAACCAACTGTATGGGTAGTAATCAATATGGAAGGTTGTCTCTTTCTTCCCAAAGGATGATAGCAGGAATGAAATTCATTAAGTTTGAGAAACCATTCCTGCTGGGAGTTGAGTTGAAGTTCCTGCCTCAGAGTGGAAATGGAATTGCATTTTAGAGAGAACTGGAATCTGTATTCTTCTTGGCAGCAAGTCACACATTCATGTTTAGCAGGAGTCAGTCATCAGCTGAGATCTTCCTAGTCCTTCACTGACTCCAGTTTGGTCTATTTCCATCCATCTGCTCATGTGAGATGAAATTTGCTTTGGTAAAGGACAAATGCAAAGATCACCAGCTTGGGCAGCTTTTATCATCACAATACACTGTTTATATCTCTGGAAAAGGGCCTGATTAAAATGCAGCAATATAGAGTCTTTAAAATGTGAGTAAACGTATACTTGTTTGAATGTGTAAGCACTTCTGGAAGAAGCAGCGTTGGGAAGTACTGAGTATTTGCTTCAGAATTTTAAATTATACTTGAGTTAAATAGATTTTGAGAAACAAATAGATGTTTTAAACCATCATCTAATGATTTAGAGAACTGAATAATTTTTGATACAAGTAACTTTTAAATGCTAAATGACATAAGATGGTTAAATATCCAGATGAAAGTTAAAAGGTGTTGCTCCATGACTGAATTCACAGCACTGCACAAAGATTAATCTGGAATATAACTGGCAAGTTGCAGAAACACATCTGATACTTTCTTGCTTCCAGTCTCTTTATTTCTTTAATGAATGATGCTTTTAAGTAACTAAGAGTTGTAATATTTAAGGTAATAATAAAGATGTTTTATTCTCTAAATTTAAATAATGTGTGAAATGAAGTCTTTTAAGAACATTGTAATGTTATATTGTGGAGTATATTCACTTATTACTTACTAATAAGAGGAAGACCTGGTTTAGGCCTTACAGCCTAGCAACCAGAGCCCATTCCCTATTTAGCAACCTTGCTGACTTTTATCAAGGGGAAGCCAGAAATACCTGGAAGTTAAAGCTTCAAGAATGAGCCTCAGTCAATGAGATATTACAGTTGGTAGTAAGTATCCTAGCTTCTTTCCCCAAAGATGGACAATCCTGAGGTGCATTCAACAAAATCTTTGAGAGTGTTCACACTGGGGTTGAGCCCTGCACGTCCATAATGGAAAACTGCTTATTAACTCGCCCTTTATTGAATTCCCTCTTCCACTTCTTACTTCCACATGCCTTTATAGTGTTTTGGGGGTCAACTCTGAAATCCTTCCCTCAAAGCCCAACTGAAAATGGAACCAAGAGGATGTGCCTACTAGAGCTCACATCTCCCTTTTAAGACCAACCTCCAGGTGTCAGAGAACTTTTGGGGTCTGACTTCCAGAGAGCAGACTATACATTATACATGGGCGTGCAGACTAATTGCCCACTCACATGTACATATACATGCTCTTCTCCAGTAGGAGTTGGGGGAGGAGAGGAAGGTTCAGCTGTGTGCCTGGGATCCTGTTTGTACTCTTTTCTTGGAATTCTCAAATATTGCGGGTGACCCAGAATGGAAGGAGCACTGAGTAAGATTCATAGGAAGCAAGTTTTACTCTGGATTTCACCAGTTAGATGCAGTGAATTATTAGCAGGTGATGATCTACCCATTCTGGTCTTTACTTCATGTGTGAAATGAGAGACAAATAAAAATTTATTTATAAGGTTCATTCAAGGTCATAGGTTCTAATAGTTAAAGTCATTAACAGAGCAATTCTCTGACACTTAAGGGACACTTAAAAGTTCCCTTTTGATTTCAGGCTAGAAATTCTAAGTGCTCGCCAAAGGTGAGTTAGGGTTCTCATGCCACCTACCCTGGGCTTCCTCCTGCTCTTAAAGAACAGAGTGTAAAGGAACGTGGATAAGGTCTGTTACAATTTAGGTAAAGTAATAGAGATGATAAATGTACTTACAAAATGAACGTTAGCAGTGAAACAAAAACAAAATATATGCCCTGAGAGAGGGACTTAGAAAGAAATATATCAATATAGAAACAATGGTTTTTCTTTGATTGTGAAAATGTGGAATTTTTTTGTCTTTATGTTCCTTTTTTCCTATCTCTGTTTTTCTTAGTATCAATACCTTTGTCAGCATGAGCAAGTAAGTACTCAAGAATAAAATTGTCACTCTCCTAGCCATATATAACAGTTCAGAAAACAGCATAGTATTTTATTCTAAAAATAGTATATCATTGACAATGACTACTATTTAAAGGTGTAGAGGAAAATGTCATTTTAAGAAAAGGAATTTCTGTACATTTCAAAGTATCCTAAAAAAAAAAAACATTGTTTCAGAGGAACTGAATAAATCAGACATACCCTCAAATCCTAACAGATAGGTCTCTGCTATAAGGATGGTATAGGGGAGAAGAAATTACTGAGCTTACCAGAATTATCTGTGAACATGCATTATAAAGTCCATTTTAATTTATTTAAAATGAATATAGGCTTTTGATTCTCTGTTACACAGAGGGCACTTGCCTTTTTGGAAGCATTTGGATTTGTCCAAGATTGCTTATGATCTCAAGAAAATATAACCCATTTATTTGACTTTTATTTATAGTTACAGAAAATTTTATTTTATTTTTTTAAATATGTCTCTCTGAAGGCTTTGAAAGACTCTGTGTGTGTGTGATGAGTTCACTGTCATACTGTCACTGCCAGCACCTACGCCCTACGGGATCCGTTGAGGCTTTCAGGGCTAAGATTCATGTCATTGTCATTGTTTTTGAAATGGGGCTGGTACTAGAGCTGGGAAAGCATAAGTTAATATAGAACTAGTTTTTGTGTAGTGTGTGTGGGTGTGTGTGTGTGGCTTTTATTAACTACTGATCGAATACCCTCAAAACTCAGGGAGGTGAGGAACATGGCTCAAATGTGGGGTAATGGAAGGCATGAAGATTAAAAGCCAAAAAGACAAGTCGCAAAAGATCCTAGAATCCTTCCTACACAAAGGCTCAGAGGCCTCCTTACTCTCAAAATGCCGATACTGCTCTCCGTATGATGAACCTTTCACCTCCACTCCCACCGAGCACCTGGAGTGTCCTCGAGGAGAATAATGAGCCCTTTAATGGTTCTCTGTAGCTGCTAGTTAAACAGCAGCAGAATGGTACCTACATAACAAGCAAAAATTTCTCAAGCACCAGAAGTGAATAGAACACAGTGGAATAAGGTCAAACAGAGCAGCAGATGGCTAAGATTATATGCGAGAGTCATTTATAACCGAAGAACTTGGCTGTGGAATGTATATTCATATTCACATTACTCAGATACCTAGTGTCGGTCTTCTCAGTTTAGAAGACTTATGATTTCATAGTCACTTTAGTAATTACCATATTTAAAAAATGGCACTTTAGTTTAGAAACACTGTCATAAAGATGACTCCTAATTTGATTTAAAATAATCCCCTTTTACATTTCAAATCTTCATATTTGTTACTGTAGCTGAATGCATAGATTGATATGTTAACATATAGACATATAGAAATATATAACCAACTGAAATACACCTATAAGGCCATTTATAGTAAAATTCCATTGGCATATATACATATTATATATCTGATGGCTATTATTAGTTATTATAAAAGTTCAATTATATTTACATTATTATGTAAAATATTTTATGTAAAATAACATATATTTACATATGTATGTTGTAAAGACAAACAAGATTCAGACAAAAGGAGTGATGTCTGTACTTTCATATTTATTAGTTCTGATTTCTGCACACCTATCTCACTCAAGTTTATCACTTTACATTGCCAGTTTGTGTTTTAACTACTTTCTTATGAACATGCAAAGTAGAATTTCTAAAATCTCAGATATGATATAATAGATGGCGGCATGACATTGCAGCTTCTCCTGTTGTGTCGTGGATGCTCACTACTCATTCAGCACAGAAGACAGTTCCCTACCCTAGACTGGGATGTAAAGGATGAATAACTTCTAAACAGGAAGGAAAGGAAGCAGGGTAGGAAAGATATTTCCTGCAAAAAGCATCAAAGTGATGTTATAGAGGTAGGAAAGTTGTTGAAACAGTGTTTCCCAATCTTTTTTATATCATATTAAACATAGAAAATATATTTTAAGATATAAAGGGACACACAAGAGGATATTTGAGGAATATGGAGTTGTTTTATAACAATGTCTTTTATAATATAATCTTTATATTATGTACTTGTATACAATAAAATATAAAGTATTATGATAATATTAATTCCTTAGTTTATATAAAACTTCTACATATGTGATTTTTAAAATTAAAACAAAAAGCTGGAGATTGCTTACATAAACAATATTTTATATTAGGCTTTCTGATTGACATGACTATACTTCCTCATAAATACTCTAATGGTAATCTCAAACTTTTGAATGGCACCATGGACAAGAGAGTAATATAAAATGTAAACTATTTTTACAACCATTTGAATATTTACAGTAGTTGAAATTATAGTTAGGAAACTAAAAGTTCTTTTCATTGACAAATATTTGAAATATTTTGTAATAATGCAAATTGGTATGTAAGTCAGTAAAACTTTTCTATATCAACTATTCTGAAATAATAGAACAGACTTGTAGAATGACTTGGATTATTAGACAGTATATGGCAGCCAGCTTGGATGCCAGTGAAAATGAATGTCAGCCACAGGCAGACACATCACATATTTAAAGACCATCAATGTGGGTTGTTCCACCTTGCTCCCCTGACTCCCCACTCCCACTCCACCCTACCCAGCCTAACCGTGGCAGCACTCAGTGCTTCTTTTTACCCGAATTAACATCTCCTCAAGACTTTTCCATGATGGGCTGAAAGAACACTTCCCTGAACAAGTTCAGAAGCCATAAGTTGCTTATCTTGCAATGGTGCATGATGTCAGATGACAGTCTGACCAGGACACTTTCCAAGAGATCTGTGATAACTTTGGTCACTTCAAGGCCAAAAGAGACAGGTCTGAGAGATTTAGATAACTTTTAGAACCTCACCCAGACTTTCCTATGTCTTAGGTAATCAATACCTTTCAATTCACCTGTAACAGACGTTGAGAAGCTCCATGTTAGAGAATAAAATGGATATTAGAAGTCAGAAAAGTAGATGGTGAAAATATCTCAGAGAGTGTCAGTCGTGACAATGATATCAACAAAAATATCATTAACTATTTTTCTCCTGAGGAGCCCAATATAATTCTGATATACAGTTCAAGATATGGATAGAACTGATTGGACACAAACCTAACTTCAATCGGAAAAAATAAGAAAACTTGAACAATTCAAAAGTTTTTTTTTAAATAATATTTCCAATAATGTAGAAAGGATGACCTAAATCTATAGTATGCATAACAAGTATGCATTCTTCATTATTCTCTGGAATGTAGAAAATGAATCTAATTAACTGTGTTGCATGCCAGAATCCATATTCTGATTGGCTTGAATTCATTAGTAGCATTTTTAAAGAGAAGTTACCATAAAAGCTTTACTCAATTTGAAAAGACCTGTTTTCTTTTTAATAAAATGTCTTTTTGATCTGCAAAATCTAGAAATCACTCATATCCATATATGTATGTTCAGTTTGTTGCATTCATAAACACTGACCACACTGGTCTTATATTGTGTCATTTGTGTATGTGTTACTGTAATCCATTCTCTATCCTTTTATCTGTTTCCTATCTATTCTCTCCAAAGTCATAATATCTTTGTCTTCTTTCTTTATGTTGAGAGTATATTGCAAGTTTCTTCATTTCAATAAAATGAATAAATTTGTTCAGAAATGTAGCTTCAAAAAGAAGTCTTTTGGCACCAAAATCTCTATTTTTATTTAAATCTATGGTTTTCTGGTTTTTTTTATTTTTCATGATATTATTGAATTATCATTCCTATTAAGTTCGTCTATAGTCAAATAACTTAGGAAATTTTGCTTCTCTTCTTTTAATTACATTTTTCTTTCAGAATTGTTTCTCACTTTGCTTGTGTTCTTAATGATTTCCTACATTCCTTCTGAACCCTACTCATCTTACTGTACTTTCTTCTTTTCTCTGCAGAATTTAAAAGGTTGTTATCTTAGCCCATTTGGGTTTCTATAACAAATATACCACAGGCTGGATGACTTAAACAACAATTTATGTGTCATAGTTTTGGAAGTTAGGAAGTCCAAGATCAAGGCACCAGAAGATTTGGTGCTTGGTGAGAGCCTGCTTCCTGGTTCAGTAAATGGCTGTTTTTTGTTGTTTTTTTTTTTTTTTTCTATATCCTTCCATGGTGTAAGTTGCCCTAACCTATTCACAAGAGTTCTGCCCTCATGACCTAATCACATCCCAGAGGTTCCATCTACTAATACCATTACATTGAGGGTTAGCTTTTAATATATGAATTTGGGAGGAACACAGACATTTAGTCCACAACAGTTTTCAAGTTATTACTTCTTTTCATTTGCATACTTAAAGGGCAGCTATGTTCAAAATTTCTGTCTAGCTAGATGTACTGAGTAAATGCTATCCTGACCTTATCCAAGATATCAATAATGTTTCTGTCTTTTCCATGGGCTGCATCTAAATGCTGCTGTTTTTTTTAATATACATATTCCCATAGCTTGAAAGTAATGAAATGGGGTAGGGTACAACATAACTGTGGCCTCTGCTAGCTCATATTGGGAGTCAAGACTATACAGTCTTTACCGAAGTCCTCTAAAAATTATTGAACATGGCTTACAACACCCAACCATTAGGCTGTCCAGCTCCTGTGGGCTTCACCTCACTCCTCTAACTCATCTATTGCTCTGGTGATTTCTATGTCTGTTGAGTTCCGCTGGTGGTATATTGGGGCTTCTATTCTTTTTTTTTTTTTTCATTTGATTTAATTTAATTTATTTCATACTCAGACCTAATAGGCTCTCTCCTTTAAGCCTTATTGCATTTTTTTTCTTTTTTTAATTATATTTTATTGATTATGCTATTACTGTTGTCCCAATTTTTCCCCTTTGTACCCCTCTATCCAGCACCTCCTGTCCCCCAGGCAGTCCCCACACTATTGTTCATGTCCATGGGTCATGCATAGTTTCTATGGCTACTCTGTTTCCAATACTGAATTTTACATTCCCATTGGAAGCTGAGAATCAAATCAATGATTTGGAACATAAGGAAACCCATAACAACCAATCAGAACAACAAGAAAAAAGAATAAAAAAAAATGAGTATAGCGTAAGCAGCTTCTGGGACAATTTCAAGAGGTCCAACATTTGCATCATAGGGGTGCCAGAAAAAGAGAAAGAGCAAGAAATTGGAAATCTACTTGAGAAAGAAATTAAAGAAAACTTCCCTAATTTGGTGAAAAAAATAGACATGCAAGTCCAGGAAGCACAGAGTCCCAAGCAAGATGCATGCAAAGAGGCCCATTCCAAGACATATCATGATTAAAATGCCAAAGGTTAAAGATAAAGAGAGAATCTTAAAAGCAGCAAGAGAAAAGAAGTTCGTTACCTACAGGGAAGTTCTCATAAGATTTTCAGCTGATTTCTCAAAAGAAAATTTGCAGGCTAGAAGAAATTGTCAAGAAATATTCAAAGTCATGAAAAGCAGGGACCTATAGCCAAGATTGCTCCATCCAGCAAGATTGTCATTTAGAATTGAAGGGTAGATAAAGAGTTTCCCAGATAAGAAAAAACTAAAGAAGTTCATCATCACCAAACCCCTATTGTATGAAATGTTAAAGGACTTATTTAAGAAAAAGAAGATCAAAATCATGAACAATAAAATGGCAATAAATACATATCTATCAATAATTGAATCTAAAAAGCAAACTAAGCAAACAAATACAGAGACAGAATCATGGATACAGAGAACAATTTGATGGTTGTCAGATGGGATGGGGGTATGGGGGAATAGGTAAAGAGGGGAGGGGATTAAGAAGTACAAATAGGTAGGGCTCCTATTCTAAAAAGTTTTCCTTCAATATTCTCCTTAGAAATTGAGTGGGACAACTAGTAAAAATTATCAGGTTGTATTTTTTTATTAATCAAACATTTATTAAGCATCCCCTTATTTCTCCAGGCATTCTCCTGACACCTCAGATGGAGAGATAAAGTAGTAAAACCCATCTCCCCTGACAGGTTCAGAGCACTTGGAAGGTAAAATATATACAAAAAATATAGTTAATAATTGGGGCCGTGATGGATAATAATTTTGTAGTGAACATTGAGATCTCGCACCCCTTGTTCTCCCATTTCCAAACCAAATGTGGATCATGGATTATGCCAGAGATTTAAGATTATCTCTTAATAATATCAAGGGAGAAATAGTTCACAAGCTTACTCAGTTAGTAACTATTGCAAAAGGAATTTTCCTGTCGATGCTCCATGGTTCATGACTCTGCTTGGAAGAGCTTTCTCCTTCTTCCAATGGCAAAGGCCTCTCCCCGAAATAATATGGAAAACAGCCCATTGTGCCATCTAAAGCATCCACATTAATTACTAAGTCTCCACCCACCCCCATGCAGCAAACGCTTATTCTTCACTTTATTTTGTTTTATTATTTTTTTATTTTTTGAATTATTTTCAATTGTTGTTCAATTACAGTTGTCCCTGTTTTTCCATTACTGTCCCCTGCCTTACCCACCCACCACCTCCTACATTTAATCCTCCCCTGCCCCAGTTGTCTTTGTTCATGAGTCCTTTATATATGTTCTTTGACTTGACCCATCTGCTTCTTTCCCCCATTTTCTCCCTCTCTCCTCCTCTCTGGGCACTGTCATTTTATTATTTATTTCCATGTCTCTGGTTCTATTTTTTTTATTTGTTTGTTTTATTAATTAGGCTCCATTTATAGGGGAGATCACATGGTATTTGTCTTTCACTGCCTGGCTTATTTCATTACCATAATACTCTCCAGATCCCTCCATGCTGTCACTAAGGATAGGAACTCCTTCTTTCTTTCTTCTGCATAGTATTCCATTGTGTAAATGTACCCTAGTTTCTTGATCCATTCATTTGCTGATGAGCACTTAGGTTGCTTCTAGCACTTGGCTATTATAAATTGTGCTGCTATGAACATTGAGGTTCATAGGTTCTTTTGAATTGGTGTCTCAAGATTCTTAGGGAATAGTCCCAGCAGTGGAATTGCCGGGTCAAAAGACAGTTCCATTTTTAGTTTTCTGAGGAAATTCCATACTGTTTTCCACCGTGGCTGCACCAGTCTGCATTCCCACTAACAGTGTACTAGGGTTCCCTTTTCTCCACAACCTCACCAGCACTTGTTGTTTGTTGATTTGGTATGATGGCAATTCTGAACAGTGTGAAGTGGTATGTCATTGAGGTTTTAATTTGCATATCTCTGATGGTTAGTGATGCTGAGCATCCTTTCATATGTCTCTGGCCTTCTGTCAATTCAAAAATTTATATGGAACCATTAATGTCCCCAAATAGCTACAGCAATTTTGAGAAAGAATAACAAAGCAGGTGGGATCACAATACCTGATATCAAACTGTGTTACAAGGCCACATTAATCAAAACAGTCTGGTACTGGCATAAGAACAGACACATAAATCAATGGGAGTTTTTTTTTTTTCTACTTCAATTTCATTAATTGTAATCTACTTATTCAGATTCTCTGTTTCTTCCTGAGTCTTCTCTCTTTTTCTTTTGAAAAGTCTGCCTAAAGGTTTATCAATTTTGTTTACTTTTTCAAAGAACCAGCTCTTGATTTCTCATTGATCTTTTGTAATTTTTTTAGATTCTAGTGTATTTCTGCTCTGATCTTGATTATTTTCTTCCTTCTTATAACTTTGGGCTTTGTTTGTTGTTCTTTTTCCAATTTCTATATGTGTAAAGTTATATTGTTTATTTGAGATTTCTCTTGTTTCTTGAGACTGTATGTTATGAATTTCCCTGTTAGGGCTGCTTTTGCTGCATCTCATAGATTTGGGGTTGTTGTGTTCTCATTTTAATTTATTTCAAGTCATTTTTAATTTTTTTTTCCTGATTTCATTGTTAACTTATTCATTGTTTAGTATCATGTATTTAGACTGCATGTGTTTATGTGTGTTTCAATTTTTTCTTGTCATTAATTTCTAGTTTCATAGCACTTTGGTCAATGAATATGTTTGACATGATTTCAATCTTATTAAATTTATTGAGATTTATTTTGTGGATTAAGATGTGGTATATCTAAAAATGTTCAATGTACACTTGAATAGAATGTGTATTCTGCTTCTTTGGGGTGAAATGCTCTGAAGATATTGATTACATTCATCCTATCTAGTGTGTCATTTAAGGCAGCCATTTCCTTGTTGATTTTCTGTCTGGAAGATCTACCCATTGATTTCAATAGGGTGTTAAAATTGCCTATTCTGACTGTACTACTGTAATTCTTTTCCTTTATGTCCATCAAGATCTGCTTTACATTTTAGGTGCTCCTATTTGGGTACATAAATGTTTACAAGGGTTATATCCTCTTGTTGGTTTGCTCCCTTTAACATTATGTAGTTTCCATCTTAGGCTGGCTGATTGTGAGGATCAACCTTAACCACAGTGTACGAGGTGCTATGCAGGTGCTGACCACACTGAGCAGAATTCTCCTGAGCAGGTTTTGATGTCTGCCAAGATTTCTTTTTGGATAAGCAGCTTCTGAAGTGAATTGGAACCTGCTCTGATGTTGACTGAAGCTGACCACTGGGCATGTTTGTTCTGAGGCCTCTTGGGAGGGACTCTGGTACAGGCCAATGTCAGACACTGCTTGTGACTGGTCCTGGAAAACCTGTTTGGAGCTACAAAGTGATCCACAGTTTGTGGCTGCCTCTGCTTTGCCTGGATATGTACAGGAAAGATCAAGCTGTGCACCAAGACTGGCTTTTACCTGCACTAAACTTGGGAGCAGATCAGCAAATGTCTCTAGGAACCCTGAGGTCTGCCTTTTCCTGCCTCTGCTGGATGGTTGTCTGTTAGTCTCAGGCACTAAAAGAGCCTCTGGTGGTACTCAAGTTGCATGCGATAGGTTCTCAGTGAGTCACCAGGTTGTGGTGAGAGTTGTTCATTGGATCTATACAGGTTCAAAATTGGTGTCATTGCTGGGTCTAAAGTCACTCAGTGACTGTCCCAGGGTATATGAAATCTAGCTGCTACCCATTGGATGCTTGCACACCTTTCTTGTGGGGTAGGGTTTCAGTGAGTCATCAGGGTGAGGCCAACAGAATTTATGAGGCTGAAATAGGCCAAATTTGATCATGTGAAAGGGAAAGTTCTACGCAAGTCAGACATGCAAGGGAAAATTTTCCCTGATCTAGAACCACACAACTAAGTCTTTCCAGATTTTTCCAGGAGCCAAACCTCAGCAGGGTGGGGCCATTGGGACTTGGGAGAAGGGAAGATGCTGGTCAGACTTGGGGATTGTTGAGGTGTATGACCCCAACCCAGCACCACAGCCTATCCTGGATTATGCCCAGACCACCAAGTTTGGGCAGGGTGGAACCACTAAGATTCAGGTGGGTGGGGCTGCCAGGAACCTAAACAATATGGTTAGCAGATCTCTCATGAGCAGGAAGCACCAGACCAATTCACAGGAAAATGGGCAGAATAGCCCCATTGCTAATCCACATAGCTCAGCCACTGACAAACCCTGAGTCTAACCAGACTTCTACACCTTGGCCCAGGCAGCTGATTCCACAGCAGGATGAAAGCTCTGCAGGGTAGATCAACAGGTGGACCAGGGAGTGGGATTATTGCATTCCCCCAGGCTGATGCCATAAGGAGAAGAGTGCTCCACCCAAGAAAAATGGTGTCTGCAGTGTGGTAGAGTGATTCAGCACAGGGTGTCCCAGGGGTTGTTCCCTCAGCTTTCTCCCCAGAGCCACAAACCCTAGTTCCTCCTTGCCTGATTCTAGTCCACTCTGCCTTCCCTGCTCTGGAGCCCAGGGGAAATAGCTAGGAATGTGATTTTGTGTGTTGGCCATTTAAGGGTGTGCCTGTGTCTCTAACAGATTCATGACTCCCTGGCAGACAGAATCCCTGTTGATTTTCACTGCCAAATGTTATATGGGAACCTCTTGCTGGAATCTCAGCTGCCGCCCATTGGAGCAGGGCCAGCACTCTTTTCATCTCCACCTTTCTACTAGTCTCAATGTATCCTCTTCTGTAAATCCTTGGTTGTAAGACTTCTATTCATACAGATTCAATGCAATTCTTTTCAAGATACCAATGGCATGTTTCACAGAACTAGAACAAATATTCTAAAAATGTATATGGAACCACAAAAGACCCTGAATAGAAACAAAAATCTTGAGAGAGAAAAACAAAGTTAGAAGAATCATACCATCTAATATCAAACTAGTCATAGTAAAATAAACAAATACAAAACAGCATGGTACTGGCATCACAACAAACACAAATTAATGAAAAAGAATAGAGAGCCTGTAAATAAACCATGCCTTTATGGTCAATTGATATTTAACAAACAAGGTAAGAAGATAAATGGGCTAAAGATAATCGATTCAGTAAATGGTGTTTGGAAAATAGGACAGACGTGTTCTGAAATATGACACTAGACCACTTTCTTATACCACACACAAGAATAAACTCAAAATGGACTAAAGATTTAAGTGTTAGACTTAAAACCATAAAAATCCTAGAAGAAAACATAGGCAGTAAAACCTCAGATATTTCTCATAACAATAATATTTTCTGATACATCTCCTGGGGCAAGGGAAACAAAAGAAAAATAAACAAGTGGGACTATATCAAACTGAAAAGTTTTTGCACAGCAAAATAACTTTTATTATTGACAAAATAAAAAGAAAACCCACTAAGTGGGAGAAGATATTCATCAAGGATACTCCAGATAAGGAGTTAATATCCAAAATAAAGAACTTATGAAACTCAACACCAAAAAAACAAATAATCCAATTTTAATAAATGCGCAAAGGACGGAATAGACACTGCTCCAAAGAAGGACATACGGATGGCCAATAGACATATGAAAAGATGCTCAGGGTCACTAATTATCAGAAAATGCAAATTAAAACCACAATCAGATATTACCTTACACCTGTTGCAATGGCTATCCTCAATAAATCAACAAATGGCAAGTGTTGGCAAGCATGTGTTCAAAGAGGAACCCTCGTGCACTATTAGTGAGAATGTAGATTGGAGCAGCCACTGTGCAAAGCAGTATGGTGATTCCTTAAAAAAATAGAAATTAAACTGACTTATGACCGGTCATTCTACTTTTGGAGATTTGTCTGAAGAAACCCAAAACAATAATTTGGAAGAATATATACATCCCTATGTTCAGTGCAGCATTATTTATCATAGTCAAGATTTGGAAACAGCACAAGTGTCCATCGGTGGATGAATGGATAAAGCAGTTGTGGTACATTTACATGATGGAATACTAATTGACCATAAAATAAAAGAAAAGTTTACCCTTTGCAACAGCATGGAGGGACCTGGAGAGTAAGTCAGTCAAAAAAAGATAAATACAATATGATTTCTCTTGTACATAGGGTCTAATGAACAAACTGAGCTAACAAACAAAATAGAGGGAGACTTGTAGATAAAGAGCAGACTGACAGCTCTGTGTGGGGGTCTGGGAGATGGGACTGATAGAGAAAAAAAGAAAAGAAAGAATTGTAAAACATAGACAACAATGTGGTGATTGTGTGGTTGGGGGAGGAGATGGAGGTAGTAGAGGGGATAGGGGGATAAATAATGATAGAAAAATAATAATTAAAGAAAGCAAAAAAAAAGACTTCTATTCAAATAGTCTTCAGTTGGTTATTTAGGATGATTTTTCTAAAATTTAGTTTAACTTCAGTTTGGTCCTTGGAGGAGGTTAGTGTAGCTTCCACCTACTCTGGTGCCATTTTGGATTCTAATTAAATCTCGCTTTTAATGCTTTGAGGATCATGGATTTTATTGTGGTTTCCTCCCTTCTGAAGTATGTTCACATCTTGATAAATCTTTTATTAATTGGGTATATAACATTTATGTAGTCTGTCTGCAGGCTATTAAGAAGCATTAATGTAATAAAAGAGATATTAATTTATCATGAATTATTTAAATGGCTTTATTTCTTAAATTAAAGTCTGTATTTTAATATAATTGGCTTATGGAACTTTTGCAGTTGCTTTTGAATGAGAAATATATATAATGTATATTATACAACATACAATATAGAGTACAATGTGTATCATTCATAAGTAATTAATCTTTTTCAATATAGAAGGTTTCCCATTTAATTCCACAAATATTGTTTAAGCACTAACTATATGCCCAGGAATTTTATACAAATACAGAGTGAGTAGGAATGGTAGTCCCTGCTTTGGAAGGCAGAGAGTCGAACATGTGTAGAAAAATTTAAAAGTATGAAACTGTTTAAATATGCATTGATCAAACTATGTGGGCAATGTTATAGCTTTGAATATCAGCCTGTTTTCTGACATTTATTGGACATGTACCTTTGGCTAGTCATAACCGTTCCTTGAGCTAGATTTCTCATCCTCAATGGACTTATAAGAAGAGCTCCTTTCAGGAAGATACTGTAGGCATGTGTCTACATAGTACCTGGTTTGCAGCAGTTTCTTGATTAAGTTACTTATTTTCCTTTTTTCCTCAATCCTGCTAAAACATCACACAAGAAACTTCCAGGTGTCTGTATATTTCACCAGAAAAACAATTCACATTCCCATGCAAAGCCAGAGGCAGAAGCTGCGGTGAGGAGTCTGTCTCAACTTGTCATGGTATACATAAGGTGTTAACAACTCACTTGGGAGAAACAACTTGCCAGATGGTGTAGTGCAATATGTCAGTGATGACCAAGACATGGGCAGTTAAGTCCACAAATGTGTCTTTTTGTACGTGATTCATATCAAGGAATCCAGAATGTTTTCTCTGAATAGAAATTCCCCTTGGTGCCCTGCATATTGCAGCACAAGTTGACCTGAAAGGGAGATAACACTGAAATCTGCCAAGTGTTCAGCACAAAAAGCTCTAATTCATTGCTTTGAATGGTAAAGCCATATAACTGGTGATTTATGGTAGCAAATTATTGTGTTGTTCATTAGTGGTAATTACTGGTTAACCCTGAAATAAAATGGTAATTGGTGTGTTAAAATGAGAACACTCACATTGACTCCTTGGTGTTCACCTGCAAACCTTTCAGACTACCTCACTTGCCAAGGGAAGAAGAAAAGGACTGAGGGAAGCCAGGTGAGAATATTGTGGACAGAGATGCACTTTTGGTCCTGCTGAGCTGCTGCAGGGGCTCCTGTTAGGCAGCAGAGCTCAGCTCCAAACCCAGATGCTTTCTGTTCCCAAGGAGATAAGAGGGTTGTGTTTGGATGCTCTCACAGAATAGTCAGAGTGTTTTCAGGGACAGGAGTGCAGCAGTCAGGAGAGCAATGAAACCAGCGGATGCAGATGATAGGGCATGCACGATGGGAACAGAGCCCCCGCAGTGCCATTAGCGTCCCCCGGTGTGCTCCAGAAGCCAGCTCAGGCCCAACACCAGGCTGAGTCTCAGGGAACTGCTACCCACACCCTACTTTGTGAGAATTGATTTCACTTTGGAACAGATGGCCAGAATATCGTGAAATTTTAACTTCTTTGTTAATGCGCATTAGTATCGATGACATGTACACTGCCAACAAGATATCTCCATTTTTTGTTCATCATAATTTTTGCCTACTGTAGACAACATCTCATGTCAAAAAATGGCTTTTTGCCTATAACAAAATGGCCTCTGGTAGCATTTCACACAGGCATTCTGAAAACACTGATAACATCAGGTTTACTGGTGAGTTTCTTGACCATGCCTTGGTCACTCTCGTGCTGGTGATGACAGTGAGATTTCTTTGCCACTCCTTCACGGGGAAAGAGAAATAAAACCAGTAAGTTTTTCAACCCATCCTGGATAGATGGACTGACTTTTAAAATGGCAGCAGAATTAAATCCTTTTACCGCGGTGATTGTCATTCTTTGGATAGGATGGTAGATTTGCTTGCTAATTTTTCTACTTAGCATGGGTAAGAGAGGTGAACCCAGGTGTATGTATTTTGCTATGGTCAGAGAAATCAAAACAATTAAGATCGCTTAACCTGCCTAATTTTGTGTTATGAATCTTTTAATAGTTCTGATGCTTATGATATGTACCTTTTAAAAAAGTAATAGTCTATTTTAAAACCAGTTTTAGGTTAAGAGTAAAATTGAGCAAAAAATATGAAGTTCCCATGTAACCCACCCCCCATGACCCATATAGTTTTTCCTATTACTCTAATATCTTGCATTGGTGTGGCATTTGTTACAACTAAAGAGTTAATATTAATACATTATTATAGGTGAAGTTCATGATTTACATTAGGATTCACTCTTTGTGATGTACATTCTATGGACTTTACCAAATGCATAAGTAATGTCTTGTATTCACTATTACAGTATCATAGAGAGTCGTTTCACTGCCCTAAAAATCCCCTGTGCTCCATCTATTTATCCCTCTTTTCTCATTTACAGCCTTAGATAACCACCGATCTCTCCACTGTTTGTAACATTGTCTTTTCCTGAATGTCATATAGTTGGATTCATACAGTATATAGCCTTTTCAGACTTGTTTATATCAGTTAGCATTTTTATCATTATATCATTTAAGGTTATTCCATATCTTTCTGTAACTTGGTCACTCATTTCTTTTTATCATTGAATATTCCATTGTATGGATGTACCACATTGTTTTTAATCCATTCATTTAATGAAAAACATCAAAGTTGCTTTCAGTTTGGGATGATCATTAAGTTGTCATAAACCTTCACATGATGGTTTTGGTGTGGACATAAGTTTTCAAAATGTGCATGCAAGTACCTAAGAGGAAAACTTCTAGATTGCATCATAAGGCAATGTTTAGCTTTGTAAGAAACTGCCTATGTGTCTTCTAAAGTGGCCACACCATTTTATACTCCTGAAAATGCATGAGAGCTACTATTAGCCAACATCCTCACCAGCCTCGCTGTTGTGAAATTTTGGGGGGTTAGAAGTTCTAATATGTGTATGGTGGTATCTCATTGATATTTTGATATGCAGTTCCCTAATGATGCATGATTTTGAGCACTTTTTATATGCTTTTGAACACTATGTACGTTTTCTGATGAGATTTCTGTTTAGATTTTCTGTTCATTTTTGAAATGAAGTTGTTTCTTTTCTTTTGTTGAGTTTTAAGGGTTTTAAAAATATTTTGGATACAACTCCTTTATTAGATATGTATTTTGCCAATATTGTCCTCAATCTTTGGCTTGTATTTTTATTTTCTTCCCAATGTGTTTTGCAGAGTATATATTTTTAACTTTAATAAAGTCAAAACTTTTCATTTTTATTCATCAGTTGTGCTTTTGGTGTTGTACCTAAAACCTAATCACCAAAGTTTAGATCACATAAGTTTTGGGGGTTTTTTAGAAAGTTACTTACTATTGATTTAATTTCTTTAATAGATTCAGATTATCATTCAGGTCTATTCAGATTATTTATTTCTCCTTATGATGGTTTTGTAGATTGTGTCTTTCAAGGAATTGATCAATTTTATATAAATTATAAATTTTTTGAGCATAGAGTTGTTCATAATATTTTTTATTATCTTTTTAATATCCATGGGATCAATAGCAATGGTTTCTCTTTCATTTTTTATATTAGTAATTTGTGTGTGTGTGTGTGTGTGTGTGTGTGTTTATTTACCTGGATGGAGATTTATCAATTTTATTAATCTTTTCAAAGAACCAGCATTTGGTTTCATTGATTTTCTTTATAATTTCTTATTTTCAAATTTATTAATTTGTGCTCTAATTCTTATTATTTATTTTATTCTATTCACTTTGGATTGAAGGTGCCCTTCTTTTTTAGTTTTCTAAAATGAAAGCTTAGATTACTGATTTTTAAACTGTTTTTCTCTTCTAATATATGTATTTAATGCTACAAATTTTCCTCTAAGGACCATTTTTGCTGCATCTCACAAATTTTTATTAAATTGCTTTATTAAATTGTTTTATTTTACTTTAGTTCAAAATGCTTTTTTAAAATTTCTCTTGATTCTTCTGCTTTGATCCATGTGTTATTTAAAAGTTTGTTGTTTAATCTCCAGATATATTGGGATTTTCCATCCATCTTTCTGTTATTGTTGTATATTTTAATTCCATTGTAAACAGAAAACATGCTTCGTATGACTTTTTTTTTCTTTTAAATGAGTTAAGATGTGTTTCATAACCCAGAATGTGGCCTGTCTTGGTGACTGTTTTATGTGAACTTGAGGAAAATGTATGTTCTGCTATTGTTAAATGAAGTCTTCTATAAATGTCTGTTAGATTCAGGTGCTTAATGGTGTTGTTCAGTCAACATATCCTTACTGACTTTCTACCTGCTGGATCTGTCCATTTTAATAGCGAGGTCTTCAACTACAATAGCAGATTTATTTGTTTCCCCCCATAGTCCTATCAGTTTTTTCCTCATGTACTTATTACACATCCAGTACTTTTTAAATTGAATTTATTCCTGTGACATCAGTTAATAAAATTACATGGGTTTCAGATATGGAATTCTATAAAACATCATGAGTATAGGGTATGAGGTCTGTCCATAAAGTATCCATCCATGTACTATGAAAAATAGTGATATTTATTGTAGAAGATACAAAATACAAGAAAGATTGTACATAGGACAGTGATGCCTCACTCCCTTTCAAAGTAGTTACCTTGGGACCTCACACAGTTCTCCCAATCACCGTCAGCTGCCCTATCATATTTTCCTGAAACTCATTGACAGTCTGAAAACTCTTCCCTTTCAAAGTTGATTTTAATTTTGGGAAAACCGAGAAGTTGCAGGGTGCAAAATCTGGGCTGTAAGGGGATTGAGTTACCTGGGTGATTTGATGTTTCACCAAAAAACTCTGCGTGAGACATGGTGCATAGCAGGCACATTGCTGTGATAAAGCTGGCAATCACCAGTTGCCCATAGCTGTGGACTTCTAAATCATCTGAATAGTTTCCACAGAGGACTGTTCAAGCTTAACACAAAATTTGATGCAGATTTATTGTTGCTCTACTCGCTCAGTCATTTTGAATGTGATGTCCACACAGTACACATGTTCACTCAATGGCGTCTCTGCCCCCACTGATTAGTACCGTGAAGTTCTCATTGTTCACTCATGTGCATTCACGTCCACTCTCCTTGACTGTCAGGTTACATTGATGTTGTGCAAACCATTCTCATCATATTAACAATGGTTGAACTTTTTCCAGGCAGACCTTATATGGAAGCACCTTTTACTATACTTAAAGTGAGGGACAGGTACCCCAACATCTTTCCAAAAAAATTACATTTACTACTAACTTCAGATCACTTTCAAATAATACTTTCTTTCTTCATGAGTACTCTGGGTAACTTAGAATATTTCCAATTACTCCTTGCCTTTCCTTATAATATTACTGTAATTTATTTCGCTTATCCATAAGCTATAATCACTTAATATGTTGTCGCTAATATTTTTGAACTGTATTCATTAGTTCAATTAAGAATAAAAGTATCTTTTATCCTCACTTATTCTTTCTCTACAGCTCTTTCTTTTCTTTCATAGATCCTAATTTCTGATGTCTATAATTTTCCTACTCTCTGAAGAACTTTCAACATTTCTAGCAAGGCACTGCTACTAGCAACAAATTTCCTTAATGTTTGTTTGTCTGAGAAGGTATTTCTACTTTATTTTGGAAGATTAAGTTTATGGATATAGAATTTTTTATTGGTAGCAGTTTGTTTTTTCTTTAACATTTTAACTATCTACACCACTCTCCTCTTGCATTAATGATTTTCAAAAAGAATAATTAATCCCTTTTTCTGTTTACCTACAGGTAAGGTATTCCCCCTCCCTGAGTCAGGCTTCTATCCAGTTTCTCTTTGTCTTTGATTTTGTGTAGAGTGAATAAGATATAAACTATTGTATAATTTTTTTTGTATTTCCTTTACTTTATGTTTTCTGAGCTTCTTGTATCTGTGGTTTTGTGTCCATCATTAATTTTGGAAAATTCTTGACCATTATTACTTTAAATTTCCTTTCTGACTTCTTTCTCCCGATATTCTCATTTTATGTGCAATATCTTTCTAAATTGTGCCCTGGGTGTTGGATATTCTATTCTTTTAAAATTCTTTTTTCTGTTTGCTTTCAGTTTATAAAGTTTCTATAGACAATCTTTAAGCTTATTGATTTTTTGAACATACTGACTATTAACTCTATCAAAAGCAATTTTCATTTTTATTTCAGTGTTTTTGTTTTGCTGCACTTCTGTTGATTCTTTCTTAGTTTCCATTTTTCTGCCTACATTATCTATCTGTTTTTACATGTTGTCTACTTTTTAATTAGATCCCTTAACATATTAATTAGTAATTTTAAATCCCCAACCTAATAATTTAAAAATATCTCAACTATCTCTGTCTTATCTGAACCTGGTTCTGATGCTTTCTTTTTTTTTTAATTTTTTTTAATTTAATTTAATTTTTGTTCAATTACAGTTATTTGCATCCTCTAATAACTGATGCTTTCTTTGCCCTTTTGGATTGCTTGTTTTTTCTTTTGCTTTCTAGCATACCTTGTAATTTTTTTAAATTGAAGTCTGCAAAATTAGGTAAATGTAATTACATATTTCTTTTCCCCCTTGTCAAAGGCTGGAGAGGATTAGAGTTGGACATTTTTCATGATGGTTAAGTGCAATAGTTTCCTCTGAGAATAGCCTTTGTCAAGGATAACAAAACACTGTGTGAATATTCAAAATGATAATGCTTCCTTTTCCCCTTTCAGGTACATGAGAGGATTTTTCTTCAGTCTTTACCATGAGAACATATAGGGCTTCTGGAGAGAAGTCTCATAAATTGTTTGGGTCACTCTAGGTTGTGTTCTCAGAAGATTTATCTCTCAGGCTAGTCTACATTCAGTATTCATATATTAGTCAATTACTGTTCAAGTGTTCTTGCCAGTTTCTGGCTTCAGCAGGTGGATTTTGATCCTAGTTAACTGTAATTTCCTGGGTTCACCCATTTCTCCAATTTTTAAGACAGCAATATGCCCTGAACCTCAATTCTGTGAAGACACTGAATAAGTTGTTCATTTTCTTTGTTCAGCTTTTTCCTTATTGTGAAGATAAAAGTAATGACTTTCAAATTCTTTACATATCAAAGAGAAAACTAGAAGGTCTATGAAAATGTTTTTCATAACCAAATATGAATTGATAAAAATTATGAAGAATTTGTTTCACAGTGATTAAGTGGAATGTCATTAATAGCATTTCAGATTTGAAGAAAAATAAAAAATTTAAAAACCAAACTTTGTGTTTTTAAATAAATATTATTCCTAGCACACAGTTGAATATTCATGGTAAGATTTAAATATTGTGATGAATTTTCTAATCCTTCTTGTGATAATACAATTGAATGAATTTCTTTGTACTTTAAAGAAAAAGAATAGACACAAAATTTTCTTGATGGGATTTTCACTAATCTGATAAATACACATGTAAATATGCTATATGAAAATCTGAATATTTCTAAACAGTTAATACATGAAGTCAATTTTAGGTTGGTTTCATGAATTAAATGATATTCACTAAGCCAAAAATAAAAGAAGGATAATTTTTTATCATAAATATTGGAAAACATATAAATGCACTTGCATTTTTTTCATATATCAGTTTATGGGATCTTACAGATTCAACAAACATCTAACTTACTGTTTTGAAATAACTAAACTTTTAGTAAAATTAAAGTTATCATAAAATTATAGAATTGGACATCCCTCAAATTAGGTTACTTTTAGTTCTAATTATAATGTCCTTTTTTGTTTGTTTGAAGAGATAAAGCAAAAGAATATATAGTCAAGCCTGGTTTCATTTCTATAAGGCTTTGCAATGGATAAAATAATATCCTTAATATTTGTATAGATCTTTTATAGTTTATTTGGTGCTATTCTCATTGTTTTTTATTTGTAAGAATGGGACACAAATTAGAACTTCTTTGAAACACTGTGGCAATGTTTGTATAGACTTTATCTCAAGTTACCCAATCTTTGTGGTAAGGGAAAATTCTCCTCTACTCAGAGGTATCAGTAAACAGCTGCATATTAAACATGATGAATAATGGATCTTAATAACAACATTCAAAAAATGATTATCCATAAAAATTAATAGCACTATTATAAATTTCCCCCCTTGAATCACAGTTGGAATTTCTCCAGTTCAAGGATCCATTGTGATAGTAGATCATTCTGAGGAAATCTCCATTTCCACACTGCAGTGATATTTATATGTTCCTCAGGGAATGTATTCATATTGCTGAATTAATTGAGCTTTAAAGGACTTTGTCAGTGAGGAATTTGATAAGATGGGAGAAATTAAATGTGGGCCTAATATTAGCACACTGGAGAACTGAAATAATTACAGTAGTGTTCCTGGTTCCGTAATATAGTACCACAGAAGCCAAACAAGCTCACAGAGCTATCATTTTCTAATTCAGGCTTTTATTAGTTGTCCTAAGAGCATGACATCTTGACCAAAGTATGAAGAATACTTCCTAAGGAAGTCACAGAAATAAAATAGAAGTGGCAGTTTCAAGGAGGAATGTCACACTGGCCAGGCCTGCGCTAAGGAGAGTACTTCCTCACTCTGCACCGAACCTGGTTTCCATCAAAATTGGATGGATGGCTTCCTATTTAATTTCCACCAGGTGGTGCACCTGTGTAACTAGACCACCTAGCCATAATCGTGCCACTTTTCTGGCACCTGCACCTTTCCCACCTCCAATTACTCTGTCTCATAATTTTACTTTCTTTCCTGGTGCTTAAGGTCGTGGCTGGGCCATATTTATGGTATGTTTAATAACACCGTGGGTACCCCACATTCACTTCCTAAATAACCCTACTGCTGAAGTCTCCTGTCGCCTCGTGTTTTGGAACTTAAAACTCTCTAAGCAAAATTTAAAAACTGGTATTGTCTCAGATTGAATTTAACAGAACCAATCTCCTGTCTGTGATTCTAGACTAGGTCACATACTGGGCCTAGCGCCATAGCCTTGACGTGGGTCAGCTCAGCACATTTGTGTCGACTTGAAACTAAAGGAGATGATAGATAGATAGATAGATAGATATACACATACACATACATATCCTTTATATGTACATATGTGTGTACATACACATATGTATGTGTATATATATATATACATACACACAAATGCACTTATATAAATATATACACACACATATATTTTCCCTTAGGGTTTTTTTTTAATATTTTTTTAAAGAGAGGGACAGAAACATCAATGTGCAAGGGAAACATCCTTCAGTTGCCTCTAGCATGCCCCCACCCTGGGCCCGTAACCCAGGCACATGCCCTGAACTGTAATCAATCTGGTAAACTTTTACTTTGCAGGATGACACCCAAAATGCTGAGCCAAACTGGTCAGGGCTTCCCTGAGTTTTTTAAAACATCATAGCAAAATAAAAAACTGAAGGTTGAATTTTTTCCCCCTTAAAATATACTCTAATCACCAGTGACTAATTAAAAAAAATGGCTGAGTTACTTAACATGGTGAGGTTACACACTCAAGAGCAGATTTTATAAATGTTTAACTTTTCATTTCATTACATGATATATGAAACACATTCATGGAAGCCATGAGATCTATGTCAAAAGAGCAAAGAATTTGCATTTAGACAGCCTTGAGTTTGAATATCAGTTTAATGCCTTCCCCACCAGGAGATTGTCAACAAGTACTTTCAGGTTTCTGAGCATTGTTTTCCTGTAAAGCATGCAACAGAATCACAAACCACAAGGTTCCTTTTAATGTTAAATGAAATATCAAATAAATATCATTTATGAGAGTGCAATGCCTGACACATGAGTTGGGAAGTGAGTCACCTTTTCCTTAATTGAAATTTCAGGTAATCTGGAGATTTTTCACATTTTGAATGATGCAGAGACCCTAACATCTTATCATTCACTGCTGGTGAGATCGGAGGCACTGAGATTTGTGTGATATCTTTTTCTTTCCAAACCGAGGACACAGCCTTCATGGACCCTAGCTCCTTTGCTTTGGTGGCTCCTCCTCTAAAGGGGGCTCTGCCTGAGGGTCCAGGCCTTGATCTCTTAGAAGGAAGGGACGCAGAACATTTTAGTCATGAAATTGTATAATAACTGTATGACTTCCCTTCACTGCTCTGAAACTTCATTTCACAGATGAGAAAGAGGACAGTGACACAAATTCACTGGGTTGTTGTGGGAATGAACTAGATTTGTATCATGTAAGTGCTTAAAACTTTTGGCACATAGTTCTTCAGAGAACTGACTTGCCATGAAACTGTATTACTATGCCTCTAAAATATTTTCCAAAGTCAGCCAGTAGCAGTGTGAATACATTCTGCCATTTCATGTGGCAAGTTGATTAATGGATGTGAATAGTGAGACCTGCTCTTAGGGCTCTGAACCTCATTTTCACTGTGACAGAAGCCATTCCCCGTGTCTTCATGGTCCTCAGGAAAAGCCCTGTGATCCATCAGTATTGCTTTTGAGCTCTTGTAATTCCTTCCCATGAGGGTATTATTGTAATAATCTTTTGCACTTGACATCAAAGTAAAATTAGCAAGCAAAGGTTTAATGTATACTGAAGGAAGGACATATTAGAAACTTTGGAATCACGATGTAGACTGCTCTTCACAGGCACAGGCATGGAGTTTCCACTGTGTATAAATAAAAGTTCTAAGACTTTCTGCCTTTCCCCACTTTAAAATACATTGTTAAGGTGAACTTTAGGGGGAAAGGTCTAGAAGCCCAAGCCATTGTAAAATCCACATTATGTGCACATGTAAAAAAGAAAAGGCACCATCAGCATATTTTATGGCCACATATTTCTAGTTCTAAACGAATTGTACTGAAGTGTCTGCAACTTTGAAGTAAAGTGTAGAATGCCACAATTTGTGTTGATATTCATTCCAGCACATATGACTGCACTCTGACTGATTGAGAATCTCTTGACGTTTGCTCAGTTAGAAATAAACTTAACTTCTGAGGAATTCTAAATTTGACAGAATGCAAACACAAATTTCTGCAATTGCTGTCATTGTGACATTAGAATGAAAAAAAAGTGCAGATAGTTATTAGAAGCAAAGATGGGCCTAAATAGAGAAAAACAAGATTAGAAAATGGAAATAGAAAAGCTTCTGGCTTCAGAGTCAACATATAGTGAGCTTGGAAGTTGTCACTTACATCCTAGTAACGAGTAAAACCTAGACAAACTGTAACTTAATGACTTTTATTGGATTCACTTAGCCAATTGAGTTTGCAGGGCTACTCTTGCGCTAAGAACTCAATAGATAGGTAAATCCAGAGTCACAGCTGAGATGTGGCAGAAGCCACTAAAACAATAAACTGGAAGGAAATCTCAAATGGTTAAGTTTGAACAATTACTAAAGGTTGAATATAGAGCAGCATGAAAGTGAGCAAGTCTGACAGCTGCAGTCTACAGAATGCCCTCCATGCTTTCCTGGGCTTTACTTCCAGAAACTTCTCCAGCTTCTGATGAGGACCCAAGAAAGAGCTCCTCCTGGCCCTAGCAGGAGGAGGAGTAAAATAATCAATGTGGACATACCCAGAGCCTTCACCGTAATGAAGGCCTACTCTCCAGGCAGGAGAGCTTTCAAGAAAAGACAGATTCAATGACTGGGGCAGGAAATATATAAGGTGAACCTGGAGCATCCTGTAGTGACAGGAAGTAAGGAGGCACTTGAAAAAAGTTACACACAATAATATAGGCTTATCAAAGTGTTCCAGAAGCCTTCTGAAAGAGCTCCCAATTGCCAAAGCCGAAAAATGTTAAGCGGCAAAAATTTGTGCCGGATTATCACCCATGTGTAAAATAAAAATAGATGTGTCTGTAGTGACATAAATAAGCAATAAATGTGGAGAATAGACAAATATCCCTGGAAGAAAAATTCCAAATAATTTTATGGTGTTAGTGTGCCTTTAAAGAGGTGAAACATAACTCCCTACTATTTAAATGTTTAGTGCACACAGTGACTTTCTTCCAAAAAGGAGAAAAAAAAAGAGTAACTTCACAGTTGAGAACCCTGACGATCATTACCTCAAATAAGGTGATCAAGGTTAGCATTAACAGTGATAAGTCATTTGAAGTGTTGTGATGATGATGATAGTTTATCTCTGTGGTGCTTCCCAGAAATAAATTTCCACAGTGTAATCATGAGACAAATCCCAACTGAGACTCATTCTACAAAGTAGCTAACCAGTAATCCCCAAAACTGTCAGTCAGCAAAAACAAGGAAAATCTGAAAAATTGTCATAACCAATGGGAACCTAAGAGAACATGGCTACTAAATTTAATATGGCATTTTAGATGGGATCTTGGAAGAGAAAAACAACAACATTAGAGGGAAACTAAGGAAATCTGAGTTAAGTGTAGTCTTTAGTTAGTAAGATTATAAATATCAGCTCATTCATTGTGAAAAATAGACTATATTAATGTAAGATAATAACGGATGAGACTGGGTGTAGAAAATATATCTGTACTATTTTCACAATAATCTTGTAAACCTAAAACTGTTCTAAAATAAAATATTTATTTAAAAAAAGAGAAAATGAAACTGGAAAAGACGCTGGAGTTTGGGCTGCCTGTCACTACCAAACCCAATAAGCAATGACAGCAATTGAATCTTTATGGTGCTTAATTCAGATGGCCGGGGATCTGAGAAGATGGCGGGTTCATACACTAACAGACCATCTTGTCTTTCTCTCCCCGCCAAGGTTTTTATAGCAGGGAATAAACAAGGTGAGGTGAGGGGTTTTGAAATTCATGGAGGGTCAAGTAGAAGAAACTGAAACATTCCTGTCCTGGGCAGTTAGCTTTTCCCAGGGGCAGGTGGTAGTCTGTCTCTCCCTGGAACACAAAGGCCCAGATGCCTCCACTTGTCCCCAGGCGGTGATCTTTAGCAGTGCCCCAGGAGGTCAGCTGTTTTCCCAGGAGCCAGGATGGGCCTTATCTGTAGTTTCTGAAACAAAAGCTTTAACATATACATTACATGCTAGGCTTATAACTATTTATCTTATGCTAAAATTTTCCAATGCTTAAGTCCCCTATCGAAAAACATTTAAATCATTTTTTATTTGATCAGTTTTCTTGTTTCGGGAAAAAAAAATCATTGTCTTTCTTCTACCTCCTACATTTTATTAAAAATAGATATGCAAAGCCCTGGCCAGTGTGGCTAAGTTGGTTGGTCATCATCCTGCAAATGGTTCTGGGTTCAATTCTTGGTCAGAGCAAGTGCTTAGGTTTTCGGTTTGGTCCTTGATTGGGGAGAGTGTGAAAGGAAACCAATCAATGTTTCTCTCTCATATAGATGTTTCTCTCCCTCTCTTTATTCCTTCCTTCCCCTCTCTCTAAAATCAATAAATATGTCCTTGGGTGAGAATAAAAAATAAATTAAATTAAAAAAATAGATACGTGAAGAAAATTCAGCAACAGTACTTACTAATTCAGATGTGAAGATACTTACTCTTCATCTTTTTTGGCTCCCAACATAAAAAATCATCTAGTTTTAGAGAATGCGGTTTAATTGAGGCAAAAATTATTTTGTCTGTTGATAAATTGATTGAAGATTTATGTGGGATTTCCTAACATTAGACCAAAGGATCTGGAAAGTAGCAACTGTATTTGAAGTTCTGTGATTCAGAGATTTAAATAATGTCATGGACATGGAAGTGTTTTAGTACAAATACAAAGCATTATTGTTATTTGTGGACTCATTAATTTATACGTTAGTTAAAAAATAAGCTTCCATAGGTACTTTTTATATAATAACCAAGCTCAATATCTTGAATAAAACTATACTTTCAGTTTTGAATTTACCCTGCTGAACAATTTTACTCTTCATTTTCAGGCAGCCTTATTGGGGTTTTACTGTGTAATTTTTACTTGATGTTTTTTTTTTTCCCAAATAGATAGCTTGAGTGGGAAAAGTGGTGTTGAAATGTCAGAGACTTTAAAACTATTTGAATTGATCAGGTATTTCAATTCTTCAAACTCTTTCAGTGTGTATTTTGTTAAGGCTATTTCTCTGACTTTGCTTGTTTTTAAGAGCAGGTTGTATGTAGCACCAGATTGGTTTTGAGAACGTTTGAAAAATTATGAAAGGGTTATAGTCCTGTGCATTGAGGTCCTACTAGGAGTATGAGATCCACCCCCAGCTGGATGACCAGGTCTTAGAGATTTAGATATTCTTGCAAATGATACAGGCCATGCAGTCTTGCGGACAGAACATGTAGTCTGAGGTGTATGATATTATCATAGACCGATGTGAGTTAGCTGAGTATTTGGTATCTTAGGTAGATAGTGAAGGTTAGACGTTTGTGGAATGTCAAATATGGGGCGTGCCGTTTCCTACTTCCATGACTTGCACAAGCACTTCTCACTCAGCAGAGCCATACTAAACTCATCATTTCCCTCTGTCTTTTGTCATCCCCTCTGTTCTAGGGCAATGATACCACCGTCCATCCATTTGCCTAAATCACAATCCTAAAAGTCCTCTTTGACTCTTTCCTTTCTCTCCCATCCAACCTGCAATCCCCAAATCAAGTTGAATCAATAGTTCTTAAACATCTATCAGTGTTTCTCCTTTAGGTTACTTCCAATGTCACTTATCTAGACAGAGAAACGTTATCTATAAACAAGCTACTGGAACAGCCTATTACCTTTGTCTCTAAGCAGTCCCCTTCTATTCCATTTACTGCACACCAATCAGTTATTCTAAAATACAAATATGATCTTTTCACTTCCTACAAATTCTAGCCATGGTATGCTTGCTGTGCTGAACAACCTCTAGTTTCTTTAATATTATATGCTGTCTTCCTTACTGTGAATTTTGTAGATACTATTTCCTGTGTCTAGAACACCCTATCATTCCCATCTCCATCTACCAACTGCCCCTCTTTCTTCTTCCACCTAATCTCTACTCTCCTTTCAGAATTATCTGAGGCATTAACCCAGAAAGCTGTATCAGCCTTCCAAATGCTGTCTTCAAAGTCTAGATTATGTACTTAGGATAAGTCCTTACATTGCACCAAGTACTTCATCTGTGTCTTCTACTGGCCTGGAAAAATCTGGGGAAAAGAAAAAGAGACTCTGTTATGTTATAGTTACTTCTAATGCCTAACAAACACAGAGCCTGGTACATAGTCGGCACTCAATAAACAATTTTTAAATCAATGAATGAATAAGTGAATAATAAATGCATAAATGAATATATAAAATAATGGGGGAGAAAGAAAAGGAAATATTCCTAGATCCAGAAGATCAGGCAATCAGCATCAAAAAAGGGCAATTTACATTTAAATTTTAAGTGGGTTTAATAGGCCCTAAAGGGTGACAATGAATTGAGGGTCAGGATCTCTCTCTTTCTCTCCCCCTCTCTTTTCTTTCTCCCCCTTCATCTCCTTGTCTGTGTTTGTGTGCATGTGCAATTGTTAAATGTGGAAGAAGATAGATAGTGAAGAGAAATCATTGAGAAGATCGCAATTTTTCTCACCTGGGAAATAGAGAGCACTGAATAAATGTCAAATGCCAGAATTGGAGAAGAACACTGGGACAAGACCAGAGCTGGACTATTAATAGTTGTAAGTGCCCCCAAAATATTCCCTGGTACTCAAAAAAGTGCAGTTGGAATTATTTCCAAACCTGGGTCTGAACTGGCTTGTGGGTTGTATAAAGGTGGTGAGCATGGGGGAGAGAGGCTGTGATCCAGTGGGCCCACGATAAGCAGAATGCAGAAGCGAGAGGAAATCAGGCAGATTCTAAAGATTTTCTGTTTTCTTTACCCATATCTGATTTTTGAACCCTTCTATGTCCTCAAATAGCATATCTCAGACTTAAAAAATAATAGCTGTTAAAAATTCTAGATTGGCACATCATAGAATATTTCTTCCTTCTTCCATACCAGTAGCACTCAAAGCTGCCTGGTAGCATAATTAAGATTTTAAATATTTTAAGCTTCTTCACGCTAACTCAAGACAGCTTGGAAGATAAGATTATGCCTCATAAAACTGATTATTTCCATCGTGATGGGTACAAGCTGTTCTGTAAGGTCATGAGCAGTTGTTTAATAGTTGAGGCAATCCATGTGTTTGTTTTTTCCCATGTTACATCATAGTAAAGGGAAGGTCTTCTGTAAGCAGAGGGTTAAAAGAGAGCTAATGCTTTCCCCACACCATCAGAGTGGAAAGGGAGAGGAAAAGCATTACTTTTGGGAATAATTATTCATTATGTGACAGACACTATTCTGGGGATTTTGCATCTCTTACTTTATTATGCTCAAAAAATCCTGCAAGGAAAGAATTAGCA
Source organism: Micronycteris hirsuta (assembly GCA_004026765.1). NCBI lineage: Eukaryota > Metazoa > Chordata > Mammalia > Chiroptera > Phyllostomidae > Micronycteris > Micronycteris hirsuta. The sequence continues at coordinate 17,744 of PVJI01009797.1, read as the reverse complement.
TTTGCATTTTACAGATGAGAGCCCTCATGCTAGGGTAGGACAAGGGATTTCTTTAAGATTATCCTGCTTAATCCAAGGTAGAATTGGCATTTGAACCCAGATCTCTCTGACTGCACAGGATGGTCTCCCTCCATATCATACCACTTCTACAACATTATTTTGGTTTGACTAAGGACTGATTTTCTAGTAACAGAGGTGGAGGAAAATGTTTTTTCTCCCTGTAGGCATTAACATGTGGTTATTAAAAGCTAGGGCTCTTGAGTCAGACTGTCTGTGACCACTTATTTTTTATTTGAACTTGAATGTATAGTTTACTTTCTCTGTGCCTCAATCTTTCCAAGTGCAAAAGGGTTAACAGTGGTCCAGGAACTGTGGAGAGGGCTAAACGACATTGCACCTGTAAAGAGCTTTGTACTGTAACTGCTCAGTGAGTGTGTGTGCTATATCAGTAGTTGCCCTTGCTATTGTTGTCCTAAGTGGGGCCTTTCACAGAGGAACAGCTACACAGAACAGGGACAATGCACACACACTTTCAAGCCGCCTCCTGCCCTCCTGAGTGCCACTAATGAAGAAAAGGGAAGATTTTCTAGCCAAAAGTTATTATTTCTTATTAATCCACATAAGGTTCAGCCCCATCTGGAGGCTGGGAAATGTGGGTGCTGTTATTCACAACTTATGCATCATTGTGAAAATGAAATCATTCCTTGCTCGGTCAGAGCAGTAAGAATACATTTACCTGCAACACCACGGGTGCAGAACCTGCAGCTTGTCCTAGTGCCTTGGGCTTCTCCAGAGAGAGGGCTGCCCTGGGCTCCCTTTGGAGCTGTCTGAGCTAATGAAAATATTGGGGGTGGGAGGACAAGCTGGGGTAGGCAGCTGGAGCATTTCAGTGCATTCAAGCAGTCAGGCAGGCGATTCAGGCAGAAATTTTAAAAAGTTTCTAGCTGAAAGCTATTCATTCACTTACATTTTAAGCACAGCATTGGCTCAAAGTACTATATTGTGACCAAAGTACACCAGCCAACTTCATAGGTGAGGTCTTCAGGCTCCAATACTATAAGAACATTCTGGTGACCAAAGAAATTTAACAAAGTAAAACTTGTGAAAAAATAATAGCTGCTTTGGTGCCCACAAAGTATTGCACTCCTGAAGTCATTCTCTGCTTTTAAAAATATTTTTTAGAGTGAGCCATCCTATCTTAGGTACAGTTTCTCATGCCTGGTAATTATTTTCTGACAGGAAGTTGTTCCCATTTCAATCTCTGTGTCTTAAGCTATTTTGATTAAAACAACAAGCAAACAAAACAAAACAATACAGGGACATTGACTGATTCAATAGGGAAAAACAAGAAATTGACACTGACAGGGATTTTGACCTAGAAGCCTGACCAGTCTGGAAAAATATTAAGAGGAGTAAGAAAACATTTCTCCTCTCATGACTTCTGAAGAATTCTAGGTGGATTGTGTTTAGATTGGATATCCATTTAACATGACTCTACTGCCCTTTATCTATCTGATTTTGCTTTCAGTTCTAACTGACCTCTACTCTTCTGGTCTCCACTTGAATTTTTTGGGAAAGACACTAGATGGCACAGCTCGTTAGCAGCATTACTACTTCAGCAGGGCTTTTGTGCCTTAACACCTCACAGGACACTTACCTGTATCTGCTCAGGTGCCCCCACTGTACCTTAAGGTTCTTGCTTTGAAAGCTGAGTCCCAGTTGTCATAGAAACCACATTGGCCTTGTCTGGCAGTAGGTGCTGAGGAAGGGGCTTCCCTAGACTGGCAGCCTCCATGTTCACCCAGCGCAGTAAAGAAAATAAAATGGCTCTGGCTAGTGTGGCTCAGTGAGTTGAGTCTGCAAACCAAAGGGTCACAAGTTTGATTGCCAGTCAAGGCACATGCCTGGGTTGTGGGCCAGCAACACCCCCTCAGCAGGGGGCATAGGCAAGGCAACCACACACTGATGTTTCTCTCCCTCTCTTCCCCCTCTCTAAAAATAAATAATATCTTAAAAAAAAAGAAACTAAAATAACTCTTGTGACAATTTAAGGGCCTATTTTAGAATTTTTTAAATAAACATTAAAAATTTTGAGTCATTATTTAAAATTGTATATCTCATGACAAAGTAATTTTTATTTGTTGAATTTTTTTATCTATTCCAGAGATCAGCAGATTTTTTCTGTAAAGAGCCAAATAGTAAATATTTGGGCTTTGTGTACTTTGCTGCAACTACTCAACTCTGCAGTTGTATAATACAAACACAGCCATAAACATACGTAAACAAATAGATGTGCAGGAGCCCCAGCCAAACTCTATTTACAATAACAGATCAGCTCAGCTGGCTGTATTTGGCCCTTTGCTGTATTTTCTGACATCAGTCTTCCCCGGTTTAAATGCACTCATGCCGTTCTCACACTCCTTCACACCTGCACTCATTTTGCACTCCTTCATTCCCTTACTGCCCCCTCACTAATCGTGAGAATGACTAATTTCATAGGGTTGCATAAAGGGTACCTGTTTTGTGAAACCATTCAGTATCTCTTAAGTGGAGGCAAAACATGACCTGCCTAAAAGACAACTGATGGCCTAGAATCATAAAAAAAAAAAAAAAAAAAGCCTATATTTGGAGGAAATTTCTAGAATTGCGAAAAGAAATATTTTCTCCTAGAGAAGATAAGAATGGCACTTCTCGCACACAAAGCGTGCATATCTGCTTAGGCACAGACATTTTGCTGAAAACCAGAATTATAATATTCTCTCCTGACAGCCCTGTGAGATACTCGACTGATAACAGCAGGGGTTGGGAGAAGTACGAATTATAATATGTCCTGCTTTTGACAACTATCTTAACTCTGTTGCTCTCTCCTAGAATGGACTTGTTTTTAAGTCACTGTATCCCAAACCTGGCTGTCATTTCTATATCTTGGTAGATGCTCATACCATTTTTCCCCTTCAAAAGGAAAATTTTAAAACAATCTCCAGGTATGGGATTTCTCTTCTGAAATGGTACATCTGAGAACAGTGCCTGTGGGCTTGTTTGTTGGATGAATTTTATTCCAACCATGAGCTACTTATTTTAAGTCTTCTCACAATTATTCTTCTTTAGAACTGTCTTTCTTCTTTGATTACTATAGACTTTCTATCTGTCAGAAATGATCAGCATGGTATTTGATTCCAACAGAAATGAACCTTTGCTGGGTATAAGATAACAGGAAGATTTTGATATATTTCAGCTCATGTAGACCTCCCGCCTGAGCTGTCTCAACCACAGAGACAACAGGAGATCCAGAATTTCTGCACGTCTCTTCCCTAGGGGGATGAGTTTCCCTGAAGTCTTAGATGTTTCATAATTGCTGGTTTCATTCAGAAATATCACTGTGTGAACTTTCCCTGAAGGTAATAGTATGTGTGAGTAGCAGGGGACATTGAGGGAAAGAAGAAAGTGTGCTAATATCTCTTCAGAACTATTGTTAAAACCTGTATGTCAGTTGTTCTTTCTCAATCTCCTTTCCAGGTCATAATTGTTACATAGAACAGGCCATGTCATGATGCTCCTACCATGGTTAGCAATGTTAATAAAGTTTAGGAAGGGGATTTACTTAACAGGAAATTATAAACAAAACCATACATCTAAGAATAAAATTCAGGGATACTGAAAATTCCACGACAGTATCAGCTTAAAGATGTATGAGTGTGTGTTTGGATCTGAACAATCCAGTGATAGGGTAGGTGATGGGCCTTTGTGGGGTCCCTACCAGGAACTTGCGTATGTAGGTTGCACGCAGGTTCAAGAACACAAAGTCCTAATTTCTCAGATGTCTTGGCAGTCTATTGTAAACGCCAGTTCAGAGTACAAGCTGAATGCATTCACATTATGTTGTTTTTCCTGATTTTCTGGAAAAACACAGAACAAAACAGGAACAAAATGAGAACAAAACAATTAGCAAAGTTCCAATGAGCTTACAGATTAAACTGAAGTTAAATAACTAACCCAGGGGTTGCCACACAGTGTAATAATTGGTACAATTGAGACTACTCTAATGGGTTCTCCAGAAGCACATAAAAAGGAAACCTCACCCATCGGAGTCATGGAGGGTAGAGGTAAGAGACAACTTCCTTCTCATGGAAGTCTCAGATCCAGATGATATGCTTCCAGCTTGGCGGGTTAGTTGAGAGAAGCAAGGAGTACATCCCAATATAGAAGGAAAACGTATCCTTACCTGGAGGTGAGAGGGAGGATAGAGAAATGACAACCGGCTTGCAGCAGAGTATGGAAAGCAATGATAAGAGAAAAGACAGGCCCAAGAAATAAAAGAAAATACCCATCACCCTTACATCCTCCTCCTGAAATGGCAATCCCACCCAATTTTCATTAAGGCTAACAATTTTAAAATATGCCTCATTCATGTTTCTTCATATCCCAAACCTATTCCATCAGAGGGATAGGAACCTTAGCGACTTTGATTTACATATTCATCAATCCTTTATTTCATAAAACAAACTTATTTTCGAGGTACTTACCATTTAATGACTCTGAGACTTCAGTTAAATAAATGGTAATGATGAAGATAATGAAGCAAGACATGCTTGAACTTTGGAGTCAGGGACAATTGGTTGATTCTTGGTTCTACCCTTCACCTTCTAACTGTGTCACCTTGAGAAAGTCCCTTGAGCTCCCCTGATGTTTGAACATAGGCAGAAAGGAGCTAATTATGTGCTCCTCATAGTGCTTGCCACAGGGTCATTTAATATTAAATAGTAGAAGTTCCTATTCCTTCACTTTCCATCCTAGCTTCCAAGTCTCTTTTGAAACTTATTTTATTCCATTTTTAAACACACATCACCTCTTCTATTTGATTTTGAGCACCTGAGAGCTGAGACTACATTTTTTAAAAATAAAATACTTTATTGGCTTATGTTTCTACTTTTGCTTAGTTTTGACTTGCATGGGGGTCCTTCTCTGTTGGCCTTTGGACGTAGGAGAGAAGCTGCAGTTTCCCTTTCAGCTTCCTCAAGAGTGTGGAAAGAAGAGATTAAGAAGAAGAAAAGGATGCATATCCTTCTGAAGGGGGGGCATGCATTTAGGCTCCACGTCTTTTATTCTGGAGTTGTTATAATAACCTCTTTGAGCCTCAGTTTCCTTACCTCTGAAATGAAGACTAGATGCTACCGTTTTATCATGCCTATAGTAAAATAGCTGGGCATTTACCTCAATCAGTTTACACATTGTCCATGGGCGGGACCACAGCGACCGCCTCGAGTCCCCTGCAGCAGCCTGCAATGCTCCGTCTCCTTCCCTTCATTTCTTTGCCTATTTTCCAATGATTTTTATTGCACAGATGGTACTTTGCTTTCCCTGTCTAGTAGATATTTGGAATTGGTGATTAAGCATGACAGCCTTCTTACTTTTTAATTCTGACTTCACCTCTATACATCATGTTTTATTCCCCTTGCCTTCAATGGAGAATGGTCCTGGGGTCAGTGATTCCCCATTTCCACCTCCACACTCATGTTTCCTGACCCAGAGAGATAACCTGTTCTGGAAGGGGGTATATATATTATTTAATCCCACCTAAATGAAGTAAACAAATATGTTGAAGAAATATTAATTGAACCCTACTATAGTTTTAATAGCCACCTCAAAATCATTTAAGATATTTCTTTGTGTCGTGAAAATTACTTGAATTGAAACACCTATGTTTTCTATCCTCTGTATTAGTTTAATTCATAAATATCTCAAGCAACAATAACATTGATGTTTGTGTAAACTCTAATCAAATGTTAATGTTACCTTTTTAAATTCAACACAGTGAGCATCCTAATTACCAGTGTTTTGAACTCTACATCTGATACTTTGGCTATCTGTTTGTCGCTTAGTCATTTTCTGGAGTTTTAATCTGTTCTTTCATTTGGGCCATATATTTCTTTGTCTTGACATACCTGTTACATTGTAAAGGACAGAGCCTTAGGTATTCACCGGGGCGGGGGACAACTCATGTCACTGTGTTGTGGCATTGTATGTGGGAGAAGGGATCAGAGAGGGAACAATGCCACTTGCTTAGTTCCTTCCCACTTTCAGTCACTTCCCTCCCTATCCACAAGCAAATTTGGCCCTTCCATTGCTGATTCCTGGATGAATGGGCTTGTATACATTCTAGTACCCTGTGGGTCTCTCCACCAAACTCTCTTGTGAGGCTGGGAGTTTCTCCTGATGCTGCAACTCCCACAGGTTTTTACAGCCAGAGGTTTTGAAGTCTTCTTTTCCCACATGGGAACTCTGGGTTGTGTGGTCTGTCTCTCTGACTAGTTGTTCCTCCAACTTTATCCTCAGGAGAATGTGGGACCACCAGCTAATGCTTCACTTGCCCCATTCCTCTCTCTGCTTCTTTGCCATGTATCCTCTTCACCTCAGCTGCCTATCTCTGAATAAATGTTTCTTCTTTAACTACGTGGTTGTTGGACTTCTATACAGTTTAATTTTCTGGTAGTTATGGTTAATTTTTGGTTTTATTTTTGTTCTTGTCCTTCTTTTGGTTGTTCGAGGAGACAAAGTGTACCTACCTATGCATCCATCTTGGCCTGAAGTCTCTTTTTCTAAATTTAAACTAGACCTCTCAACAATTGTCCTGATGCCATGGTATTCTGCTTACAGTTACAGTTATTAAGCTCTTTAATTGAATGCCCTCTTGATTTGGGCTTTGGTATCTTTTTTGATTATACAGACCTATCAGCTTAGTTCACAACCAACCTGAAATAGAGGGGTGTGTGTGTATGTGTGTGTGGACTGTTTGGAATAAAGAACATGTTGGTATTTTCCACCTCTGACAATGGGCTCTTTGTGGACACAGTCAAACTCAGCAGGATCAGATGATACAGTAAAACACTGGCTACTTCTGTTCAATGTACTCAGGGTAGAGAGTCAGACACTATTTGAGATCCTTGCCCCCCAAGGCCTGGTACCCAAAGTACACAAATTATGTCCTCTAAATAGGAGAAATGCAACTCTGCCACTCACAGTTCTCGGAAGAAGGCTCCCCTAAGCCAGAGATACCACGATCCCCAATGAAGGTGGTGATGCAGGAAAGACAGACACTGAATAATCATTTCTTCTTCCTCTCCTCTCTCTCCCTTTTCCCTTCCCTCTTGTCTTCCCTCCTCCCTTCCTGGCTTTTCCTTCTCATTATTTTCTTTGGTCTCTTTTCCCCTTTATTTTTTACTCTTCCTTCCCTTTGTTTTTCTTTCTCTATTCTTCTTTCGAAAAATGATAAATGATTCATGACTAAAGTGGGAAAAGAGATTTGGCTAAGTCAAATATGAAGAAGCAAATTGTTTCAAGTCTTCAGTTCCTTGAAAGCTGGATCAGGGCAGAAACCTTAATGACAATTGGGAACAGTCAAAGGACTTGGGACTCTTGTGCCATTTTAAACTCCTATACACAAAGCGGGTTGAGCTATGTCCATTTTTTGCATCTTGCTTTTGGAAGGAGGCATCTATGGTGTGCCACAGACACTAGGTTTTTTACATTGTCTCAAGTCATTGTCACAAATGGAATGAAGTGTGATGTCATTTCTTTGCACAATCACTCAGACAATTGTTCTTAATGTCATCTTTGAAGCCTTCTTCATCACTTCCTCAGCCTGATACACAGGCAGATTATTCTCTATCTCACCCCATCATATTCATATTGTGCTTTGCACATAGCTCTTTTTAAAAATAACAATATTTTAAGAATGTGATTCCATAACATAAAATTTTTAGTATATTCACAGGTTTGTGCAACCATCACAACAATACATTTTAGAATATTATCATCACCCTGTATCTATTAGTAGTCACTCCTCTTTCTCCCAACTCCTCATTCCATAACTACCAAATTCTAGTTTGTCTATATGGATTTGGCTGTTCTGGACATTTTATATAAATGCAGTCATATATCATGTGGTTTTTGTGGTAGACTTTTTTCATGTAGCATAATATTTCAAGGTTCATCTACATTGTAGCATGTATCAAATCATCATTGTTTTCCACTGTCAAGTAATTTTCTATTGCACGGGAACCTACTATACTGTGTTTCTCCATTTATATGTTGATGGACATATGTTTACCACTTTTTTTATTATTATGAGTAATATGTATATAAACATTCATGTACATGATTTTATATGAACATATGTTAAACATATATTTTCTTTCCTCTTACATAGATATTTACAAGTGAAATTGCTTGGTAATCTGCTAACTTTATGTTTAATTACTTGAGGAACTGCCAGACTATTTTCCAATGTGGCTGCACCATATTACATTCTCAGCAGCAATTCACGAAGGTTTCAATTTCTCCACATGCTTTTCAACATTTGTTATTGTCTGTGTGATTCATTACAGCCAATTCTAAGGAATGCAAAGTTATATCTAATTATGGTTTTGATTTTCATTTCTTTCTCTCTTTTAACCTTAGAGTTTGGAAACCATTTTTATTTTTTCCCATACATATTGTTATATAATTGACATATAACAGGGATAAGTTTAAGGTATACACCATGATGACTTGATGCATTTATATATTTCAAAATTACTTTTATAACAGGGCTAGTTAACACCCCACATAATTACTTTTTTTGAGTGTATGTGAGAATGTTCAAGGTATAATCATTAGAAACTTTCAAGTATACAATACAGTAGTGTGAACTAAAGTCCCCATGATGTACATTAGAACTTCAGAACTTATCAATATTCTAACTGGAAGTTTAAACCCCTTGATCGCCACCCATTTTTCCCATTCCCCAGACTCTGGCAAGGAGCATTCTACTCTCTGTTTCTAAGAGTTTGGCTTTCTTCCCGCTCACATAAAGATGAGATCATACAAATTGTCTTTCTCTGTTTCACCTATTTCACTTAGTATAATGCCCTTAACGTCCACCCATGTTGTAGCAGATGCCAGAAGTCTTTGCTTCCTCATGGCTGAATAATATTCCATTGTATGTGTATGTACCATATCTTCTTTATTCATTCATCAATCAATGGACACTCACGTTGTTTCTGTATATTGGCTATTGTGATTAATGTTGCAGTGAACATGGGAGTGCAGATATTTCTTTGAGCTTATGATTTCATTTCCTTTAGATTTATACCCAAAAGGGGGATTGCTGGATCATATGGAGTTCTATTTTAATATTTTAAGGAAGCTCCACCATTTTCCCTCACTGCTGTTCCAATTTACATTCCAACCAGCAGTGCACAAGGATTCCCTTTTGTACACATCCTTGCCAACACTTGTTATCTCTTATCTTTGATAACAATCATTCTAACAGGTGTGAGATGATATCTCACTGTGGTTTGATTTGAATTTTCTTGATGATTAGTGATATTGAACACTTTTTCATCTATCTGTTGGCTATTTTTATGTCCTCATTGGGAAAATATCTTCAGCTCCTCTGATTATTATTATTATTATTATTTATTTCTTGCTATTGAGTTGTATAAGTTCTTAATATATTTTGGATATAACTCCTTATCAGGTGGATGGTTTGCAAATATTTTCTCCCTTCCTATATGTTGACTTTTGTTGTTTCTTTTGTTGTGCAGAAGCTTTTTAAGTCTCATGTATCACCACGTATTTATTTTTACTTTTGTTACTTGTGCTTTTGGTGTCATACATTACCAAGACTTATGTCAAGGGTCTTATTTCTATGTTTTTTATATGAGTTTTATTGTTTCAGGTCTTATGTTTCAGTCTATAATCCATTTCAAGTTAATTTTTGTGAGCGGCACCAGAAAGGGGCCCAATATCATTCTCCTTCATATTATTATTACAGTTTCCCCAATACTATTTATTGAAGAGACCATCTTTACCCCATTAAATGTTCTGGCTCTCCTGTCCAATAGTAGTTGGCATATATGCAATGGTTTATTTCTGGGCTTTTGATTCTGTTCCATCAGTCTATATTTCTACTTTTATTCCAATACCATACTGTTTTGATTACTATAGCTTTGCAATATGGTTTGAAATGTGGAAGTGTGTCACATCAACTCTGCTCTTATTTTCCAGCATTGATTTGGCTAATCAAGGTCTGTTTTAGTGTTATATAAATTTTGGGATTGTTCTTCTGTTTCTGTAAAAAATGCCATTGGAATTGTAAGAATTGCCTTGAATCTATACATTACTTTGGGTAGTATGGACTGCCTATCTTGCTGATCTCTGCTTATAACTCTTAAACACTTATCACACTGTTTTGTATTATTTTATATGCCCATCTCACTAGCTAGACTATAGGATTTGTGGAATTTTACCTTATTTATCCTTATAGCCAAAGTATAATTCTAGAGCAGTATCTAATGTGGGATGTAGGACAGAATCCAATAAACACAGATTGTAACTTTCTGTTAATCTTAAAGTTTAATCCTGTTCAGAGATTAAATCCTTATGAGTTATTCCAATGGGTAGTGGTTGCTCCATCAGATTGAGTTAAGCAGTTCTATTTTTGCTTTGAAAAACAAATTTTCACCCCTGGGTGGTGTAGCTCAGTTGATTGAGCGTGGGCTGGGAACCAAAGGGTCCCAGTTCAATTCCCAGTTGGGGCACATGCCTGGGTTGCCAGCCAGGTCCCCAGTGAGAGCCATGTGAGAGGCAACTGTACATTGCTGTTTCTCCCTCTCTTTCTCCCTACCTCCTCCTCTCTCTAAAAATAAATAAATAAAATCTTAAAAAAAATTTTTTCAGTCTTTTTAAAGTATTTACAATTTTTAAATCATACATTATTTTTTTAGCATATTCATTTGAATGACTCATGTTCTAAAATATAGTATTTTAATTTAAAATTTGACATCCAGTAAGAAACAACTGCCATTGAAAAGGTAGTTACTCATAATTCCCAAGAAATGAGGGCACACCATGTATGGGGTGCTCCATGGGAAAGCACCGAAGGCAGTCAAGAGCAGAGGAGAAGGAAGAACTGGGGGAAGGGCCTTTATTATCTCAACAGGATACAGTGAGTGAGGCAGGGAAAGTAGGTTTAGGATTGGCTAGTTTGAATAATGTCAGTGTTCTGTAGGTATAGAGACTGTTCCTGGTTGTCTGGTACCTAGCCCTGAGGTTATGAAAGCAGGTGTATAGTTGTCCAAAGTATGAAAGCCTGGTAAAGGAGGTAGTCAGGTTAGGAGCTGCGGATTGGTTGCTTCATATTTGGGGGAAAAGATGCTCATGAGCTACTTACTTACTATATCTCAGAACTGGCTAACCTTGAGAGGGGCAGTCCCTTCAGAGCAAGGTCCAGATGTCAAAAAGTCAGAAATATAACATAAAAGATACAGTCATTACAGGCTATGATGCCAAAAGAGATTTATTTTTCTCTAAACATGGTAGGACATGCAGGCAGACAACAATCTCTGCAGCTATCTGGATACAGTTGCTGTTACAAGACAAGAACTGTTGTTATGATGTTGCCAGAACAAAGAGTAAATCTAAATACTCCACATAGTTTTATTGAAGATTATATGCAGAGACACCACAAAAACTTGAGAATACTTCAGAGACCTTAAAATTAGATTTAATTCAGTGATAACCAGATGTTTGAATCACTTTCCTTATGAGTCATGTGTGGTTTATCATGCTTCTGGATATATCTTGGAGAGAATCTTTGCTTGTACTAATTCTTAAAGTGGCAAGTATCTTCTGTCTTGCTGCGTCTGTCTCAGTTGAATCATCACTGTACTTATCTCTTGGTACTAATCCTATCATCCTCTTGGATCCTATAGCTCACTCCCTGCTGAGGTATACTTGTCACCAAACTCCTGTTGGCATAACTACACAGCGGGACAAAAACTTCTCTCACTGCTGGATGACAACTTGTTTCTTTTAAGTTACCTAGGAAAGAAAGATATGAATCACTGCAGTATAAGATTACCACACATCAAAAATACCACTTACTGCTCTTTGTTTTGGTAAAGAAGATGAGACGCAAAAGTCACATTTTGAAATAACAAGAGTATCACTTGACCCAAGTCTTTCTGACATTAGAGTTTTATGAACTTTTTAATGAACCACAATATTTAGTACTAAAGCTGGAAATCACCATAGGTTTATAAAAGGAGTCAGTGTTTTTGTTTGTTTGGTTTTTGTATTTTGAGGAGTACTTTTAAGGTTTATTCTGGAGACTTATTTATGTTAAACCTTCATATTACACTCTGAAAACTTAATTTTTTTTTTACATAGAGCTGGTGAGTCCAGTTTTCTCATTCATATTTGTGAATTAAGGACACCTGGGAGTATCCACTTGTTGAATAAAGTGGTATGGCAGACTTCTCCCTTGCTTGAGAAAGCTCAACACACTTTTTGTGTTAGATGGGCTTATTGACAAGATTCGCATTGGGTCAAGAGATGGAGAACTGTTAGGCTGAGAAACCTCAAATATCATGGTGAAGAAGGACAGCATCCTCACTAGAACCCCTGGTTATCCACGGGTATTTACTTTCATTCCTCTGTCTCACTTTCTTTTCCTTCCTCATTATACTCCCTCATACCATAAGCTGATGAATAGTCTATATAAAGTGTAAGTACTACAAATATATAAGACTGGCTATACTCATGCAAAATTAGAAATAATATAAATATCCATATGTCTTCACCATAATATAGATTACTATACAGCCAATAAAGAAGATGAGATAGACCTCTGAGCACTAACATACAAAAATGCCCATAATTTTGACTTTATTGTAGTTTTAAAAGGCAGGTTACTGGGAATAATAAATGACCACAGAAAAGACATGCGATGACATGATTGAGTCTCACTAATGTAACTGAAAAAAGCTAGATATAAAAAAAAAGCATATAATATGAGTCATTTACGTAAAGTTCAGAAACAAGCGTAGCTAATCTCTGGTGTTAGAAGTCGGTCAGTGGTTGTCATAGGCAGTGTGGTTGGGATTAGGACAGGGGATACAGATGGGCCTCTTTGCTGGTACTAGGCTGGTCCCATTGCTCAATCTGGGTATTGTTTACCTATCATATTCCTTTTGTAGAATTTCCTCATTCTGTAAATGTATGAATTATGCATTTTATATGTGTTGCATTCTGATATGAATTTTATTTTAAAGACAGGAATTTGCATTTGGAAAAAACAAAAGTGTGGGTTGGACAGCGAAAGGACTTTCTTAGGTAGAGTAACAGATGTGGTTAGCCAAGAGCAGCTGCAAGCTAGATTTCTAGGGGAATAGAAACTCTGATCAAGTAGAGGAACGCTTGCAGGTTACTAAGGTAGGCAGTGCAGGGCAGGGGCAGGGCCAGGGAAGCGTTCGAAGAGAAGCATCAGCCTTGCTATTTTATTTCTAGCTCTAGTTTGCCTATATCGATCTATCCTTGCAATAAATTGTTTAGAAGCCAAATTTAAAATGAATCAAGTTAAATATTATCAGCTCTGATGTTGATAAAGGAACATACATATTTATTATTGCTATCATTATTTTATTTTAAGGAGCTTCAGTGTATCTTTGTACCTGAAATAAGTGAATTTGACAATGCCTGTTTAATTACTCGTTTTCCTTCTCCACACGAGGACGTGAAACTTACATGTTTTCAAATGGCTAAATGCTACCTCTCAAATCCAACTTTCTCTATGGATTTTCCTGGAAATCTTTATCATGATATATTAAAATAATAACAGTAATAATGATGATATTGATGATAAAGATGATGGTGATGAAGCCACTTAAATTTTATGAACATTTTCAGTAAGCCAGGCCCTGTGCTCATTAAACGCTCACAAAGCATTTCATTTAAACTTCCAGTAAACTGGCCAGAGAAGTATTGTTATCATGGCCCTTTCACACTGAAGACTGAGTCACAGATAGGTTTAACAAAATTGCCCAAACTCACATAAGTAGTCAAGGAGGGTGCCTAGAAACAAATCCCTATTTTCTAACTCTGGGCCTACATTGTTCATATGGAGCCAGTAACCACATGTGACCATTGAGCACCTGAAATGTGGCTGGCCTCCAATGAGATGAGTAAGTTCAAAATACACACCAGATTTTAAAGATTTAGTACTAAAAAAGAAAATAAAAGTAAAATATTTTATTAACCCTTTTATAGTGATTTCTTGTGAAAATGATACTGTTTGAGATATGTTAAGAGAAATAAAATTTATAGCTATAGTTAATTTTGCATTTCTTTTTTTTTTAAAGACTTTATTTATTTTTAGAGAGAGGGGAAGGAACAGAGAAAGCGAGGGAGAGAAACATCAATGTCTGGTTGCCTCTCACATGGCCCTCACTGGGGACCTGGCCTGCAACCCAGGCATGTGCCCCGACTGGGAATCAAACCAGGACCCTTGGGTTCCTAGCCCACACTCAATGCACTGAGCTACACCAGCCAGGGCAGTTTTGCATTTCTTTTTTGGACTCTTTTACTGTGTCTTGGCTGCCTTAGGTAAATATGAATCCAGACTCCCAGGGCTAGAAATACAGACCTCCTGCTCTGGGTGGAACTCGGTCAAAGCAACATTTGAAAAGCTTCCCTAGTATTTCTAATGCACCGCCAGCACAGGGCCTCCTGCCTGGAGTCCAGAAACCTGTGCTGTGCTGTCTGATACCAACCTGACCTGGCACAGCCCCTGATGATATAGTTACAACATAGGCCTGAGAAGGGCAAAAAGCTACCAGGCTGTTGGACTGAGCAGCTGTTCAAAGAGCTGACTTTGCAGATGACACCTATAGATCATGTCAGATCACACTAATCTTGAGGCAAAGGTAGTTAGATTCATTTAAATTACATCTCACCTGGCTAAGGGAGGTGGAGATCCATAAACCTATCTGGGGAGGGCTGGTGGTTATAATGGGCCTGACTGCTCCCCTGTAGCACGTTACAAATGGCTTTAGTCAATTAGACTCCTCACTCTATCAAAACAAATCAAATTCTATAAGAGTCTTATGAGCCACTGGGTCAAATTCTCCTCATCGCCAAGAAAATAAGATTTTATCATTCTGAGTCACATATCTGCTAGTGGAATGTAACTTTGCCAATGAATAGTGAATCCTAAGTAATGAAACTGGTGTTAAGGGTAAGAACTGGGGGATTGTTATTCCATGCTCAGGAGAAATGGAACTCTCAGACCTTCTAACAGTGAAGTGGGAAGCCAAAAACTGACTTTACCTTAGTATTGAAAACTCACCCATAGATTTATTTTGATGCAATTTTCTTTTTACTAATAATTTATTTGTGGGAGAAATAGCACTTGGAAAGCCAGTGCATGTTAGACATACCAATTAGAAGACTCAGGGCTTTTAATTTTTTTTCAAAATGTGTTTTATAGCATTCACTTATCTATAGTCAGCCACAGTTGTACTGTTTGGGAAAGCAGGGAGAGAGATAAGGGATTTAATAGGGAAGGTTTATATTTGGTGGGGAGTGAGAGGGAATAAAAAGAAATTACAGGTTGAGAATGAATGTGTATACATTTAAATTGTTATTTCCTTTTAAATATCATTTTTTTTGGATAATGCACATCTAAAAACACTTTTCATGGAAAGATGATAAACTACTTTGAACATCAACATTTTATTATGAAGTAATTCTTTTACTTTTCAAAGTATTTTAAATGGTGCCCTGTCACAGTGGACTACAAAGAGCCACAGAATGAATCCGTGGGGTAAAAGGACAGCTCTCTGAGAAAGGGGTGCCTATTTCTGTTATCCTACCAGGCAGAGGCTCAGCCAACCCAGAAGCTGTTGAGTTCAGCAAAGGCCTGTTGAGTATTCTGTGTGCAGAGCAAGCGTGAGACAGGCACAGGGATCCAGGGAAGAAGATGATATTCTTTCCCTTGAGGGTCTCTTAGTCGTGGTTGTGGTGAAACTGACATGTGCATTTTGGGCACAACAAAAATGCAGTTATGGAAAGATGCAAAAAAGATGCAGAAGGGAGAGCTTGAGAAGAATTTCCAGACCTTATAGTATTTATTCTGGCTTTTGGTGGATCAGTGAGCATATTGGTTTGCTAAGGCTGCTGGTAACTAAGTAGGGTTAAGTAACAGAAATTTAGTGTGTCACAGTTCTGGAAGCCGGAAGTACAAGATCAAGGTACTAGCAGAGCTGATTTTTTCCGAGGACTGTGAGGGGAATAGATTCTCCCTCGCGGTCCTCACAAGTCCTTTCCTCCTAGCTTCTGGGATTTTCTGGCAATGTTTGGCCTTCCTCGACTTGTTGATGCATTAACACAATCTCTGCCTTCATCTTCACATGGTGCTATTCCTGTGTGCATGTTTGTCTCTCTGTCCAAATTTCTCCTTTTCATACATACATGATATTATTGGACTAGGATTCGCCTTGATGATCTCATCTTAACCCGATTATCGGCAAAAGCCCTATATCCAAAGATCACTTCATAGGTGCTGGGGTTAAGTACTTCAACATCTTTTGGGAGACCCAATTCAACTCATAAAAGTAGGAATTCTAAGGTAGAAGAGGGGAGGGGGCTTTCAGGTAGGCATATCACTGTGTTAAAGATATGGGGCATTTTAGTAGTTTCCAGTAATCTCAGGCTCCCTGCATTGAGATGGCTGGGCTGAAAGCTCTCCAGCAGCATTCTCCGGGTTCCTTGCAGAAGGATCTGGAGCTTGTTTGATGTTCCTGATATGTTTATTGGAAACCATTTTTTATTGTATTTTGCCAATTACTATTTATTCCCTTTATGCCCACTTTCACCTCTACCCCTTCCCCTCTGCAGTCAGCCTTCTTATCTCATACTATCTCAGTGCCCCACCTTGCCAGTGTGTGTTTGATCTCATTGATCTCATGGTAAGGATACACTTCATTTGCCATCATGGTGTCTTTTACCTTGATAATTTTTTTTCTTTACTAGTTTAGTCATCTGACCATGCAATTTTTTTTTTTTTTTTTTTGTCTTCAAGTTAAAAAGTACATGATAGCACCCTGGCTGGTGTGGCTCAGTGGATTGAGTGCCAGACTTCAAACCAAATGGTCACTGGTTCAATTCCTAGTCAGGGCACATACCTGGGTCGTGGACCAGGTCCCCAGTAGGGGGCACAGGAGAAGCAACTACACATTGACATTTCTCTCCCTCTTTTTCTCCCCCCTTCCCCTCCATCTAAAATAAATAAATAAATAATATCTTAAAAAAAAACAGTACATGATAGCTAGTTGGGAGTAGTTAGGGGTCAAGGGATTGAACAAAAAGGGAAAAGGACTCATGGATATGGACAACAATATGGCAATTGCTGGGGAGGTAGGGATATGAGGGGACTAAATGGTAATAGAAAAAAATGCAGTAAAGATTAATTTAAAAAAAAAAGAAGAAAGGGGAAAAATGTACCAATCCTGGTTTCCAACAGTCTATTCTTTTTCCTTTCATTCTCTTTCCTAATCAAGATTAGTTTGCTGTTCCATGTAAGATCTTAATATTTTCATCTGTCCCCAGCATTTGCTGATTTTCAAGAACAAAATTTAGGAGGACTTATTGTTCTATGACTAATAAATACTAGAATAAATCCACTTAGACTTAATCCAGTTAAAGTGAAAACAAAAACTCATAGGCCTTCAATCAAGAAGAGACTGACCTACCCAGAGTATGGGGTTGATTTAATGAATAGAAAGAAGTACATGATAGAGTTAAGGAGTTGGGAAGTGAAGACCTATTTCATAAATAGTGGGTTCATTAGTGAATATTGTGTTATGCTGACTTTTGCTTCTTGATACAGACTTTTAACCGCAGGGTCTCTGATGATGAATATTTGG
>PVJI01009796.1:0-63612 GCA_004026765.1 Micronycteris hirsuta | reverse complement strand
AAGTTAGGGGTTTTGAATTTAACATGGATCCAGTCAATACAGTTATGTATTTTTGCCCAACCAAATATATCAACCTGGCTGCAGGCACAGAAGAAGGGGTTTTACCTAGCAAGCTTTGGTCTTCTTCCAGATAATATGAAAAAAGAGAGGGGGGAAGGGGTTTGATTGTACACGAGGGGTGTGATGAGAAGGATAGGCCACATGAGCAAATTTGGGCATGGGGAGACTGGGAGGTATGAAAGTGGTAGGCAGTGGTGTGTTGGTAATTGAATCCATGGGGTATTTGGGGGAACCTGGACAAGGAATTGTTGGAGCGGTGGATATGAAGGGGGTAAGCTGGAGAGACAGTAGTGAGTTATTGTAGAGTAGAATATTGTACAACTCAGATTATAGAAAAGTTCAAATAATGCTACTAAATATCATATTAGTATGTTTTAAGACCAGTTTTATGGGTCATGGCTACCATTTTGAGTCAGGATGGAAAATGTAGTGTATTGGAAGTAGCAAGGGCATTTTCAGTGGAACATTTTTTCATGTCCCTGTGTGTGTACATATATCCTGGTCCTGATGTTATCTTATGTAAGGTATAGTAGCAGAATTGAAAGCCAGCTCTAGGTGTAACAGTGAAATCACGGTAGGCTGGAGGGGACAAGGCAAGGCCAAGAAACCAGGGTACTAGTAAAATGATCACTCTAGTATTCTTGTCGAGACTTCTTTCTTCTAAGTATAGTCAGTCAGACCAAATGATGATGATTATTCATTTAAAAATAAGCATTTGATCTTATTTTGTTCTCCATTGTATCTGTACTGTAGTTTAATGTCTATATTATTATCTCTTTTCTTCTATTTTTGGGAGGGAGGCATGAGATTTGTTTTCTAATATCATAATTTAGATGCTTATTAATTATCATTGTGTCTTCCAGCATAAACATTTAAGATCATAATACCCTGAAATACTACCTTTATCAAATATGAATTGGTGAAATCATGCCATGAAATATTTTTCATTCTCATAGTATTTCTTCCTTAGATACATTAATTATTTAGAACTCCATTGTGCTGTTTGATTAATTAATTAATTTTTATTTGTTATTGATTGCTTAGTGGTCTAGAACAATATTCTTTGGGGCAACTAGTATCTGAAATTTGGAGGAAGCTTTATGCCTCTGTACTCAATGTACATAAGCATATGGATTCTCCAGGTTTTGGAATTCAAGAGTCGATATACGAATGTCTGTCTGGAAAAGTTCAAGCCATTGTTAATATAGTAAGAACAGTTTGTGTGACATCGATGTAGCCTGACAGCCAAGGAGAATGGACTGGACTGCACCTGCATGAACAATGAGGACTTCACTGTACCAGCCAGCGGGGGCGCTAATACCACTGAGTGAGCATGTGTATGTGTGGCCCTCGCATTCAGCATGAGTGAGTGAGTAGAACAAGGAATCTGCATCAGATTTTGTGTTAAGCTTGAACACTTCTCCATGGAAACTATTGGGGTGACTCAGAAGGCTGCAGCTATGGGCAGCTGGTGATTGGCAGGTTCATCACAACAACGTACCCACTCATGCATCACTTGTCACGCAGAGTTTTTTGGTAAAACATCAACTTTCCCAGGTGACTCAGTTCCCCTGCAGCCCAGATTTGGTGCCTTGCGACTTCTGGCTTTTCCCAAAACTAAAATCACCTTTGGAAGGGAAGAGATCTCAGACCATCAATGAGATTCAGGAAAATATGGGAGGGCAGCTGGTGGCAGTTGGGAGAACTGTGTGAGGTCCCAAGGTGCTTCCTTTGAAGGGGCCTGAGGAGTCATTGTCCTGTGTATAATGTTTCTTGTACCTTCTTTAGTAAATGTGTCTCTTTTTCATATTACTTGGCTGGATACCTTCTGGACAGACCTCGTATGCCTGTCAATGTTCTTCCAAATGACCCACTAATAAATTACATTGGAATCTCCTGCTATCCTGTTATAATATTCATTTTTTCCTTTAAGTCTATCAATGTTTGCTTAATATATTTTGAAGCTGACTTATGAGATGCATGCCAGGTAGGATTCACACATTTTTTTTGATGAGTTGTATCCTAATTTCATATGCCTATTTCTAACACTGTTCTTTTATCTCATGCTTTATGCATTCTGATTGATGTGGTTCTCCTAGTTTTATTTGGATAATATTTGCCTACAAGACATTTTGTTTTACCTTTACATTTGTCCTTTTTCTTATAATTTTTGAACTCTCTTGAAAAGCATTTTATTACTGAAAAAATATAATTACAAAAAAGAAAGCAGTGATCTTGTTTGATGCTGGCCTCGCCTCGCAGAGGTTCATGTGCATTGTGTTTTCTTGTTTCCTGTGGCCGCTGGGTCTAATTTTCCTCAGTCTGTTAGGTTTTGGGGGGTGAAGGTGGTCCTCATTGGGTTTTTAAATGGTTATTTAAATTGTCTTCAATTAATTCTGTCTTGTTATATCATGATCTAAAGTATGTCACTATGATGTCAATGTAAGTGACTAAAGTCAATTTTCTCACCTCTACGCTAGATACAATGATAAAAATAATACTGCTTGGGGTTGTCATCATTACTAAACAAGTTGCTACGTGTCAACTGCTTGTTTCAAGCAATTTGCCCTACCTGGCGTCTGTGTGATCAGAACTCGAGGATAAGAGAGGGTGGTGCCGTCTGTGGTGTTTGTAATGCTCTCCGTTGTCGTGGTTGTGTGTGTGTGTCTGCCACACTGAACAAATCACACACGTATGACGTGGATGCAGGTCTAGCTGTTCTCCAGGCCGTCACCTGTAAAGCGCCTGTTGCTGCTCTTTAGGAGTGTGCTCACCTCGGTCTGCATCTTCCGTTCAGTAATGCACTGGGGCAGGGGCTGCTTTGTTAGCCCCCCTCCCCCGGCTACTGGGGCTTTGACGTGTGAGATCGGTTTTCGGTTGAGTGACTGTAATAGGCTACCCTGCTGTTCCAAAGAACTTTTCTATGCTGCTAACAGGTTTTTACTGTTAAATACTTCCTCACATCCCAAGTACCTGAGGGGTTTTCATTTAAGTTCTTCATGTTTATTCATGCCCTGGCTCTCGTAAGCATAAGCTCAGAGTCTTTATCCTCCTAATGATTTACTTGATATTTAACCGAAGGGCTGGAAGCTCTGTGATTTTATGGGAATGGTAGAATTAGACTGCCTCCCACCAAGTCCCCACAGGTACGAGAGATAAAGATGCGCTGGGAGAATGTGTCTCAGGAGGACACGTTGTTTTGGCCTATGGAAACTCACAGATAGGATCAGACTAATTGGGATTAAAGCGTCCACTGCCATGTGATGGGGAAGGGCCAAAAGCACTTTCCCAGAGAGAAAAAACATGCAGAGGAGATGAAAGAAGCATATTCAAGTCATAAAAAGAAAGTTGATAAAATTCTAAGCACATTGGCAAAATTAAATAAAATATCACTTTCTATTATGAGCTTCTGTCTCTCTACAATTAAAATTTAAAATCTCTGCTAAGGTTACAGATTGAAATATTTTTCATCAGCTAGTTCTCTTTCACTTTTATTATGTGTTTTCATCAGGAATTTAGTTTAATTTTCATTAATATATTCTGATTAATCACATATTTATATCACCTATTAAATATAAATACTTAAATAATGAGAGCACTCTTTCAATACTAATAATATATTCTATATTAATTGACCATTATGATGATTTAGGAAAAAGTCTGGATTATTGAGGTTCTTAAATAAACTATTATTTTATTACAGTTGTAAATATATATTATGTAGATGGCTTGATACTATGGGAGTATACTATTCAAATACGATGTTAAATAAAAAGACCAAGTGAAAGGCATTATTCACTTACATATAAAAAGTATTAAATTCTTAAGCTTAACAAAATGCTTTTGCTCGACCATCTTTCCTAGTCTTAGAGACAGGGAAACTCCAGCAGGTTTTGTGTTTCCTCGATGTGCCTGGGTGCAAACCGCTCGTGTCAGACGGACTGTGCGCCAAGACTGTCGTTCAGCTCATAGACGTGCTCTGTGCAGCGCACTCCCCCTTTCGGTGTGGAAGATGCAGACACACACGTCGCTCGCATAGTCGTCGCTCAGACAGTAATTACCCTGAATTGCCCTGCATTCCTATGAGCCGTCAGGGTCCGGCAGAGTAGGGGAGCTTTTAAATGTCAACTCCGTGCATACTTTTCATGCTGGTAATTATGGAAGTGCAGAATATTCTATCTAGTCATGTGAGTTTCCCTGGTAAACACCTAACTTAAGACTATTTAAAATTTTATGTTCTTAGGCATGTCTGGACCTCAGTTTCTCATATAAATCAAGTGGTCTTACTTTTCTTTCTAGATTGAAAAGTGTCTGAGCTTACTGTGAATTACACACGAATGCTCAAGAGATTTAACTTCATAAATATAATTAAGCATTTCTAATACTCTTTTGGGGAGGAGACAGAGCTCTGCAGATATTTTCACATTTCTGCATGGTAGGCTTATTGCACAGAGTAAATGGTTAGATGATTAAAGAGCAAACATGCCTTGGGAGCGGGGACAGTGGGTTTCTCCAGGGGGTGTTGAAGCATCATCTCCTGCACCCTTACCTGCCTGAAGGGCAGTGCAAACCCAGGTACCTCCCTTCCTGGGAGGATGTATGCATATTTCAGAGCTAAGGTCTATTTCTCTCTGGAAGGAAGGAGGGACCGATGTGACCGCTTCTCTCGGTGGGCTGGGAATGTCATCATTTCAGAATCCCGCTTCTGGGGTCCAGCCCAGTGCCCGTTCAGGGTGGCCTCGGGCTCCTCTCACGCTGCCCCTGGCGACCTGGGCACAGGGCAGTGGCAGTGACATGCCCTGTGAGTGACGAACAATCTGCTCTTCGATCCGGAGACCTCGCGGGCTGAGCCAGGAGAAGTAAATAAATATCAGTGTAAAAACAGCACTGCTGCATAACAATGGCTTTATGATGTCATCAGTGCCCTTCCTGGGTTTGAAATTGTGGATTTAGTGTTCAGTCTCTACAGAAAATCCTCGAGCAGCCCTGCACATTGTCTCCACTCACTTCATGTCCCAACTTCAGTGAGCATGCTCCAAGGATCAAGATCATCGTTAAATCGACACTGATTTACACCATTTCAGAATGAACTTTGGAAACCATATGCGTGCTTGCCACAGAAAACTGATATTTAAAATGCATTATTTATGTCAGTCTGTACCAACTTTTAAATCCTCTGCGTTCAGCTAAGTAACACACGAGAGGTTTCTTTCTCTCCTTTTATCCATAACAAACCCCATATTCCATCAGCATCCCAGAAACACTTTAACTAAGAAAGGCCAGGGCTGTAGACTAGACAACCAGCACAGGGAAGCATCAGCAGGTCTGTGGAAAACAAACTCGTTAACATCCAAACTCGTGGGCTTTACGGAAATGTCATTTGAATGCAAAATTAGATTGCAACATACCTTTTGATGAACTCAACTGTATTCATGGTATTTGAAAATTTCAGTGCTTCTCCACCCCCCGCCCCCGCCATAAGTTTAAGATGCGCTCTCCCAAGTACTCTCGAGTCGAGGAGTCTGGTGGAGCTGACAATACTTGGACATTTGGAGCGCATACATTTTGCTAGTTGGACCCTCCCTCTCTTAAGAAGAAGCTCGAGTCACAAGCAGTGAAATCATTTTACGGTAGATCCATGACAGGAAAAATGAACACAATTTAAATATAAAATTCTTAGGTTTTAGTTTTTTCTCGACAGTTTGCAGATTGAAAATAAGCACTAAGATATTTGAGAACACACAAACAAGCACACATGCCACTTCCACGTGTCTCTCTGCGCTGCTCACTATAGTACATGTGAGTAAACAATCAGGACGCAGTGTGGTACCTACTTGTGAAAGCAGCGATCCATCATAAACTATATTTTCATATAAAATTAGAAAGACAATTTACAGTCAATAATAGAAAAATTCCATTTCTCTGGGTAATTATATTCACCATCTTTATAAAATAAAACTTCAGAAAAATTATCCTTGTCAAAGTTTCTTTTTTTTTTTCCCCTCCACTCTGGTGACTTGCTAACAACTAACATTGTTATTTTCCTTCATCTAATTTAATAAGGAACATTAATCATCCATTAGTTGGCTCTTTAGCTTAATGTTATTTGCTCTAGTCCACAAATAAGACAGCTATGGCTTGAAGTCGTTAGCATTGGAATTCTATTAGGATATAGCATTTATCTTGTCCCTTCATATTAGTTCAGTTAATTGCGTTTGATTTTTTATTATTCCGTTTAATGAAAAATATACACTGTTATATGTAGGGCCAGCCCTAGGCAAAATAGTTAAGCAAATTAATGTCTTCAGTTTCTCCCTATTCATTGCTCTTTTCTCATATTTAGGAAGAATCTCACAAAGTTAATAAATAAAATGATTGATTACAATGCTGGCTTTCAAGCCTCATTGCAAGTCAACAGCCTGAGAGTTTGGGGTAGCTGAACCTTCCAGAAGACTGACGGGTTTGTAAAGTGATTGACCACAAATATTTACTAACCCAGATAAACTATTTGCTCATAATCTGATTCAAGACAAGACGTCATGCGCATATCAGTGTAGACGAAGACAAAGGTAACGGCAGGAATGAATGAAATGATTTCTGACAGGAGTTCGATAGGCAAGCCGGCTCTGTGAGGGAATGAGTTGCCCGTGCGTGGCCGTGGAGCAGGGGCGGGAGCGGCCTGCTGTGAGAACATTAAAATGCCGTGTTGCATTGTCACAACAGAAAGGATGTTCGGAGGTGGAAACAGTGCAAAAGTAGGAACTCTGGGAGGGAACCGAGCATCAAGACCCCTTTCGCTACAGAGTTTCTCCTGCGAGGTGGGGTGAGGGCTGGGGGGTGTCTCCTTTTATATGGGCCCCAATCCTGTTTTTGAGGGCTTCGGTCTCATGATTGACCTCCCAAACACTCCATGTCTAAATACCAGCACATCAGATGTTAGATTTCAAGACAGGCATTTTGGGGAGACACAGACGTTGCGTCCACAGCACCCAGAAAACAATCGTCTTGCCTCCTGCATAAATGAGAGGGGACAGGAAATAAATCCCAGGGCCTGCCCATGGGTGGTGGGGCGGGGGCAGTCTTAGGGTAGATGCTCACATAAAACTGAATTCTCCAGTTTTGAGTTTCTTGCCTTGTTTTGCTTTTGAAAAGTTTACTTTATGAGAGCGTGTTTCCACTAACTGTTACCAGAGATGGATTCTCCTGTTTTACGGGAAGGATGCCTACCTGGAATGTCCCTGCGACTCCTGGGACTCCCCGGCTTCCTGGCTGGGTGTAGTAGCTGAGCCAGCCTCCTCTTCCTGGGAATGTCTTCTAAATGCGTACCAGGCGCTGTCCAACAGTCCGTCTCCACGGATGTCCTGGTCTCGTAGGGAAATCACGAAATTGTCAGGTCTCCACTGTTTCCTTTTTGACAATGACACCTTCTCATATCCAAGCAAATGGAGCCCTTGACCTTCCCTCTAGGACCGTAGTCCAGTGTGCTGTGTGACGGCCGTGGGCCCCTCTTCTCAGATGAAAAAGCTGATGGGAATTCGTTTACTCTGTGTTTGTTTCTTCATACTTTTTCTTTGTTGCTTTTCACTGAGTAAACTTTGATTTCCGAAGTGTTAGGGATGGAAATGCATTTCAGTGCCCTCTTAGCTTGTCACAGGGCGATGTTCACTTCTAAAAAAATTGAACCGTTTCATGTTCTGTAGTTTACTGCCTCCGATTTTGCAGATTCTTCTGGGTGACAATTGCTTTTCCAGTTTTACATGCACATGTACCTATAAGTGTGTGTAAATGATTAACTATTACTTTGTTTACACATATGATATATCATTCATCTTTTAACTATTTTGGGTAGGATTTTATTATTTAAACATTTCCTTACTTTTAGTGCTATGACATGTAGTGTTCAAAATAGAATAAGTGAAAAAAAATCTAAGGTAGCACTTGGGCTGCAGGTAGGTTTTATCGCCCGCTAACAGTTGGTGCTGGCCATTTTTGCTAATGTTTTGCGCAAATGGCAACGTTCAGTAAAATTACGATAACTTTAGTTTTACATATTTTTTTCAATGAAACTTTTTGTGATTTACTATAAAATGTATAATGAATTATTTTTCTTAAATTTTAAACAGACGAATACTGGAAAACTCACTGGAAATTGAAATAAAAGTAATAAAATATGTAAAAATTCCGATTTATTGAAAATATTTTGAAAAATACGTAAAATGTGTAAAAAAGGAAAGAATGAAGTTTTCTTTCTTAAACTTCATTGTAAAAAAAGAAGAATGAAGTTTTAGTAGTGTCTTTTGTTGTGTTTATCGTATGTAAAAAAAGAATGAAGTTTTAGTAGTGTTTTTTGTGTGATAATTGTTAAAATATACATACATAATTCACCATTGTCTGTGTTAAAGAGACCCAAATTTTGTCCTTTGGAATTCGTATATCTGCATGTTAGCATCCCTTTAGAGCAATAAAAAAGTATAAAAATAAATGTATTTATACGTTACCCGCATTCTACCGCTAGTCTACAAAACACGTGTTTATACGTGTCCCCGCACTCCACCACCAGTCAACGTAAAACGTATAAATACGTTTCCCGAATACAATGTGGTAGTAAGAGGGTCAACCTTTATTTTTATTTAACTTTCTTTGGAAACGCCTTCCATCTTCGGATGCAGTTTTTCTCAACCTCCTTTTCCTTGCCACTCCAAGAACCAGCTTTTTCAGATGGTTTTCCGAACTGCATCCCACAGTTCTGCCCAGGAACGCTGTTTATGATGCGTATGCCCAGTGGCCCTTCGGAGGAGCAGGAGCCACCGGAGTAGCCAAGGATTCCTGCTGTTCCCAGCCAAGTCCCTCTCATTCGCGGCTGATGTTCTGGCCCACGCATATCCCTGGGACTTTCAGGACTTCCACCCTCCAAGAAGGATGGCTGTTATGCTTCAGACATTTCCATGAACTTTATTCTTTACAATTGTCTTGTTCTGAAAATTGTTGTTGGGTGTCTCACTAGAGTTAACCAAACATTCGCAGTAAAAACAAATCACCCTGTTCCACGGTAATCCAAAGAAATCAAATTTTAAAAAATAACCAACTGAAGATACAATGTAACTGAAAGCCCCAGCAATGTATATGCTCTCTGGGCATCTGGGAAAAAAGAAGTGTAGACAGAAACATGCACCCAAATGTGGAACTTTATACGTTTATAAAAGTTTGATGATATCATTTATACAGTTTTGTCCTATTGCTCCTGTGTGTCTCTTGCCTATCCTGCTAACAGGAGGTTTTTTATGTATAAATTTGTAAGAGTAATTTAAAGGGATAGTGATCCTACCTAGTCATATTTCCCAAGCACATTTATAAAATTTGACAGTGCGGAGAAATGTGGGGTCCCTTTTCCTTAAATATAATTAAGGTAATCAATCTACTTCTGTGGAACTGCTTGTTATTCATTATTGTATTTTGCTCTTCCAGTTCTAAATCAGGTAATTATTGATCTACATTGTAGTCTGCATGGCCTAATTTCGTACCTTTGAATGTTTAATGTAGCTGAAAATCATTTTGGTGTGTGGTGCAGTGCGGGGAGTGTCTGGTCCCGTGGTCTGTGGTTTGGAGGACTTCACGGCTGGATGAACAGGACAGAATTCCTTGTGATACTGTGTGTGATTCCACTGCATTCACAGCCGTGTGCGGACAGTTAAACTGCCAAAGTCTCTTCATCAAGGATTCTGCTGTATGTGTATTTGCGTTTGTTCACTCATAAGGCCGTGCACTTGTTTGGTAATTCCTTCCCAAATATTTATCAGTTACCTTTTGTGGATAGAAGGTGTTGTAGGTAATAGAGATACAGACTGAATTAAACGTAGCAGTGACTATCACAGCATATGTAGCTTACTCGGGGGCTAACGCAGCTGATGCTGTTTTCTTAAATATTCTTCAGAGTACACCAACCAAGGAGTGTTAACATACAAAACTTATAGCAGGCATTTAACACAAAAATTTGGGCTGTGGCCTTTTATTATAATGGCACATTGCTTAAATATGTATCAAAGCAATATGTTTCATAAATTCAGACTCGTAAATAACCTATTTATTGTGATTGTCAAAATAACCCAATAGGCATTTTCAAGATTATTTTAGATTTTTTTCCTTTCTGTAGAAATATTCTTCAAGTATCATTTGATTTCAATATTATATGTGCATGTCCTTAATTATACCTTTATAAGTAAGAATCTCCACAAATCAATTAATTTTTCAGAACCATAACCTATTTTAATTATAGTCATACATTTTCAAATTTCAGATACTCTTAATTTTTATTGTGCTAAGAATTAGTAATATTCAATTGTTTTAATTATAAGAATTATTTATTTTGAAAAGGAAACTTTAAGGAAACAATAACTTACCGTGACATATATATGTGTGTATATATATATATATATATATATATATATATATATATATATATACATACATACATACATACATACATACATACATATACACACACATACACAAAATAGAAGGGAAAATGTAAAAAACCTCATAGCAACAGGTTCATAATGTCAATACATGACATCAAGGGCAACTCAGGACTCATTTTGATTGGTGAGATCCCAAGATGCATGCCACAATAGCTTGCATGTAGGTTTGATCTTATTGCAAGCACAGGAGATAGATTGCTCTATTTCTGAATTCCTATATTTAGAAAGGAATTACTTTGCAAATATACGCTGTTGGGGTGACATTAAAGTGGTGGAGAGGGTCGCTAATGCCTGTAATGGGTGGATACTTTCGTAATTCAGCAGAATTTACAAATTCAGGAACAGCAAGGCTGGTATTTGTTATTCATGGGACCAACTCAGTTGCAGGGCTGCAATCTCACGGAACCTCAGTTGCATCGTTATTAACTAGCACTTTCTATCCACTCCCTGTGGTGAGAATTAATGAGACTAAATCACCTCCTAAAATTTTAGGAAGAAATGACATGTTGTAACCCCCGCTGCACAGCTTAGAAGAAGGAAACCGTTGACAGGTTTACTGTGGAAGGAAACAGAGTATTTAGCTGTGGACGAGGCCGTAGTCCGAGCCGGAAGTCCGAGCCGGAAAGAGCCCCCATCAGGACACCAGCGTCCAGATGAAAAACCGGACACAATCGGCGCTCCAACCCCTCACCTTCCTGCGCCCTCCCTCCTTCAGTCCCTATTCACCGCCTTCAGGCTTGCACCCACTTGTCGTCTAGCAACACAGATGAGTGCCTGGGACCTTCCAGTATCTTTTCCATTCACTGTGCTGTTGTTGACCATGCATCCTCATCATTGTGCAATTGTCCATGGTGTAAATAATGACTGCTTATTTACCTACCATCCTATCGATGGGCACTTGTTATTTTCCCTTAAAGGCCCATTACACAAAGCACCACTGTGAGCATCTTGCGCTGTAACTTTTGGTAAATGTATGAATACATTTCTCTTGGGAGTACGTGTGGGGATGGAAATACTGGGTTGTAGGGCTTGTTCATACTTAGTGTCAGCGGATGATGCCAGGCAGTTTTCCGAATGGCTTTACCAATTCACACTCCCACTCGCGGTGAACTGGGACTCTGCTTGCCTGTCGCTCTCAGCAATGCTGGGTATTTTCCCACCATCAATTTTTGTCACCTTATTACTTTTGTTTTTCCTTTATAGAAGGAAATACTATGTGCTGACCTCTTTAGTTCCTCCATCTAAAATGGAGCCATGAGAACAGGTGCTTTTTCTGTTGAGTTAAATCCTATGTCCACTGCTTGAAAAGTACTCACATTCGGTATGCATTCAAGAGTGATCGTTGAATGAACGAGTAAATGCACATTATCTTACTTGTTTTTATACATGCAGAAAGATTGGGGGGATCTACAGGATGTCTGCATTAGTCCATCTTTTCCGTGGACTTCCCTTTCATTAGTCTCCAAATTATGATAAAAAACACTGTGCATGTATGTCCCCCTGTGAACTACCAGCAAGTTCCTTACGATCGGTGTATCACACTCATTCAATTGAACCATGACAGGAACTTCAGAAATCTGGGAAGAAGAGTAATATACTAGGGCAGTTTGACTGATGTAAAAATGTTCATATATATAGAAGTTTACTATTTTACGTTGAGGAAAATTTTCAAATGATGATAGTATCTTATTTTAAATTTATATCCTTAGTATGTTCAATTTTTTTTAAAAGAACTAGTCCTTTCCTGGCCTATTTTCTCTCTGCTGGAGTCATAGCATAAAGCGATCAAGTTATATCTCTCAGGGCCATCAGTTTGACAGTGACTGTCCTGTTTCTTAGCTCTAGAAGACATCAAGTCTGAAGTTTGACAGCTAGTGTGCCCCAGAGCCTCGCTCAGCAGTTTGAGTCTGTCCTGGTCAAGCCTTAGAATCATGCATTTGGGAGATGAGGCAGAGAGCTGTGTGTAAGACTGAACACCAGCCTCAAGAAGAACTGAGCCACTGTAACTGTCATAGGATATTATTGGAGCAATGTATCAAGTCAAGTTCAGGATACAGAGAACTAAGGACTCTCATTAGAATATATTTCCCTTTGCACATGTGAAATCCACCTTGTTGGATCTCAAGTGAAAAACAAACAAAAAAAAACTTACATTGCAGCTTAGGCCACAGTTGGATTTGCTTTTTGCAAAAACTTACATATTGGTAATTGTCCTGTAAATAAATAAAAAGTAAAGTTGAACCCTAGGTTTACTCAAGGGGAAACACTACTCATTTATTTCCCATTTCCGATATCACTCTCCTCTGCCCTCCTTCAGTGCCAAAATCGGAAGTTCAGACCAAAGCCTGGGCATCATGTACCAGACGGCGGCTAGGAAAGGTTTTATTAAAACAATAGCAGAAAGTCCTTTAGGTTGACTAAAGCATTGTGTTACAAAATAGGAACTACCTTTATTTGTATTATGACTTCAACTCTCATTCCCAGAAAGGGGAAAAAAAAGAGTATTTGTGTAGCTGCTTAGCCGCAATGATAGCAGGGAGGGGCCTTAGGGACCCAAAAGAAATTGGATTTTATTTTGGCTTTTGCTGGGTAGTAGTTCTCCTAATCTCCTGACTCTTCGCCTCTCTGGGCTTTTGCTCTTCTGATAGTGAAAGTCCCAGACAGTCTGTGGAAAGATCCAGAAGAGGACGGAGGTACCAGCATGAGAGAGGGAGGGGAGCCTAGGGGAGAGAAGGGAGTCTCTCACTTGATGTTATTTTAATGAGGGGAGTGGAAACACACACAAGTAATAGGAGGCAGCAGCATAGGAGAATGAAGAGGGCAGGAGGAAGGGGAAGGGAAGGGAAGAGAGAGAAGGGAGAGAATTACACGGGAATTGAGGATCTTCTGGAAACACTTCCAGGTCCGTAACCTACAGTGATTATCTCACACACGCCCCTCCCCTGATACAAGCAAAGGAGTGTATGAAGCAAACAACCAGAGGAAGGCTTTAAGAACCAGGTCTTGGTTGTGTTTCTGTTGATATTTGAATAACATTAATAACTTTTATGAGACACAGTAAAAGACACTACAGCTAGGATGGCATCGTCAAATGCTTAGCGGACTTGAAGGCCGGCCCCGTTATTGCTGTCCATTAACTCAACAGCAACAAATGAAGGCCATACCCACCACGCCGAAACAGTTGTTTTAACGAACGTCATTAAAATAATAATTAAATAATATATCAAGAACACCCATGACTAATGTTGTCCAGTCAAACGGTTGCATCTGTGCTTTTCCCTACTGGGCCCCTCTCTCCCCTGCTTCTCTGCTGGTCCCACGGCGTCCCTTCCCGCTTTCTTGCCTGTGGCATCCTCCTCCTCCCCCTGCGCCATGTTAGAGTCCGCAGAACACTCTCTCAGTTCTAGGCTCCTTCTCGGACTGATCAGGGCCATGCAGTATTTTAGTCTGGCCCCTTACATTTGAATGCAGTGCATGCTGACCACACCCACTGACAGCTGATTAAAGATGGCTGTTCACACTCGGAGAGTTGTGAAGGGACTAAGAGTTTTCTTCACCAGACTTTCCCACAACTGAACAGAATTCAAACAAAAATTAAGGAGATACTCTGTTGTCAGAAAATGCACACTCAGTTCCCTAAGTACAAGGTAAAGGTACTTTACTCTTGCACATCAACAGTGTGAGATTAGCTTCTCTTCCCAGTGTGAGTAGTTTTGAATTCAGCAGTCCATTTATTCTCTTACAATCCTATTCTTTAAGCAATATTTCTTAAGATGTTGTTTGCATATTTCGACACTGCTTATTATTTATTGTTCATTCCTTGTACTGCATGTAAACAAAACAGACTCCCAACAGAAGTACATTGAGTAAATCAATGTAATGCCGCCACACATTTATGACTACCCCGAGGGCAGGGTATCCCAACTATTTTCTAAAATAGTGTCCTGACATCAGAGTTGTCTAAAATCAGGAAACCCTCTTTGCTTATTGTTTTTAATATTTTAAAAATTGATCATGAGCCCTGGTTGGTGTAGCTCAGTGGACTGAGTGTGGGCTGCAAAGCAAATGGTCACCAATTCCCAGTCGGGGCACATGCGTGGGTTACAGGCCAGGTCCCCAGTGGAGGGCAACCACACACTGATATTTCTTTCCCTTCCCCTCTCTCTGAAAATAAATAAATAAAATCTTTTAAAAAGTAAATAAAAATTGGTTATGAATTAGCTAAAATGATGCTATTATTTGACGGGAAATTTGTTGTCTGTCACCCAAGAATTCATAACAAGGTGATGCTTTATCCTATAGATACAAAGCCTCTACAATACATTTTTTTTTAAAGATTTTATTTATTTATTTTTAGATAGAGGAGAAGGGAGGGAGAAAGAGCAATGTATGGTTGCCTCTCACATGGTCCTCACTGGGGACCTGGCCTGCAACCCAGGCATGTGTCCTGACTGGGAATCGAACCGGGACCCTCTGATTCCCAGCCCGCGCTCAATTCACTGAGCTACACCAGCCGGGCACATTTTTTAAATTAAAACTAGAATCATATTTAGTTATAGTAGAGTTTAGTTTTAGTTACCCTAACCAACTAGAAGAACTACATGACAACTGTACTTGAACCGCGAAAAAATGGATTAATCCTGTCGAGGAAGAGAAAGAGGAAGCATCCCAAAGGTGTGTGTGTTCTAACTTCCCACACAAAGCACTCCATGAAGGATGTGAATATCTTACACGGAAATGTTAAATAGAAAGAAAAAGTTAATCGTTTCTTAATGGCTCAAGCTCTCAGACTTCACAGGAAGTAGAGGAGGGTGGTCGAGCCATGAGGGCGTTTAAATCAGAGCATCTGGGAGACCCAGGAGAGGCCTGGAGCTTCATATCCAGCCCTTGGCCAAATTACAGAGTAGCACAGATTTATTTGGAATGTCTTAAGCTCTAAAGTTGGGCAACCTTTGCTAAACTCCAGAGAGGACCATATTTTATGTTGAGCCTAACAAATTAAAGATCGACCTGAACCATCTGGGCCCATAATAAGAACAAATAGCAAAAGCATGGTTAGTAAATACCGTAGTATAGTTAAAGGGATGTCGCAAACATGGCTGTCTACGGATGCTGTGATTTGCAGACATTTTCTGATTCCTCTGAAGATAATTTTAATGTATTCCCCTAACCCTTTATTTTGGATATGTTTTCTTTCACTTTATTCCCAAGGAGTACAGCATAATTCAAGTTCTGTATGTAAAACTCAGGACTCCAATGCATTGTGAGTACCCGTGAAATTCTCATACATTTGCTACATGTAATTTTCCCTTCTAGATTTATTTAACAAAAGTTATTCAAGGGAATTATAAAAGTGGCATTTCTCTTTTATTTTTTGTCTATGAGATTAGTTTGGAAGGAAGTGAAAAAAAGAGAAACGGATACAGGCATTTCCCACAAGGTAACACTAACCGCATGGATTATTTCCAGAAAGACTACCTATTTTAAATCGCACCAGAGCCACGTTTTTATTTTATTGTATCTTTTTACACTAGCAGTTTTTTATTTTATTATTTTACTTTTACATCAAATATTTCATCTTTACTGGCAAGTAAAATGCTTTTTGACGACAGCGTGCTGATAATGAGCAACTTCTGCTCCATGTGAAACTGTCTCTGCATCTTGGTTTTGCGTCTGGTCCTGACTCACATCCATCATTCTATCAGGCTTCAAAGAACAACATTATTTTATGTGCTTTATTTTTATCTAAAATCACTACTACTGATTGACCATGTCGGAATAAAAATATTTTGAAGTCATAATAAACTGACTTTAAAATGCCTCTCCTAAAGTTGCAGCAGATGAACTCTGAAATGAGAAGAAAGGATTTAGTTGAGGGCAACTTTTTTACAAAGTTGGACAATATGACTTTATGCAGGAATTAGTGAACATGGTTGACAGAAATCAAGTAAGTTCTTAATCACTCAAATTACCCCATGTTTAAGACTTCTCATTTTAGAACTATCTCACGGGCCACATACTTTTTCCACCTACATTTTTATATGCTTATTCCAATTTAACCTACCTTTCTTCATCACTAGCTGAGAGATTTTTTAATCTAAAAACATTTGTATTCTAAATGTTTTCTTTTTCCTTTACAGACCTAATTCCTTCCTTAACTCTACCTTCTTCTTAAACATTCAGTGTAACCCGTCCGTTATAAAGATTTTAACATAAGCTCTAAAGAGTCATTTATTGTTCCTCTTATTCATCCCATGAATTATAGTCTTTACCTGCTGCTCTGTCCTCAGATGAAAATGATTTGGCCTCTGCCTTCTAATATCTGAACCATCTATATCAATGACCCTCATCAATGCTATTGATTAAGATAATCAGTGATTTTTGACTCCTACCCATTTGTGACATAATTTCACATGGATCTTTAAAAATGTGTATCTCTGTATAAGTCACCTGACAGTGTAGCTGACAGGATGATACAGCTGTGATTGAGAGAAAACTTTACTAAAATGACTTTTAAGTACATGACATCATAGGACAAAAATGGAAACAGAAGCCAGGGAAGGCTATCACCTTTGTCTGGTATTGTCATCAGGGGACCA
The DNA here is from genome assembly GCA_004026765.1 of Micronycteris hirsuta. Lineage (NCBI taxonomy): Eukaryota > Metazoa > Chordata > Mammalia > Chiroptera > Phyllostomidae > Micronycteris > Micronycteris hirsuta. The sequence continues at coordinate 46,478 of PVJI01009796.1, read as the reverse complement.
GGTTTCTCCTTCCTTTATAGTTCTTCATGTTCTGCAGGTTGCTTTCATGACTAGGAACACGTCACGTGGCTGATGAACATTGGCCTTTGTATCACCAAGCCAGAAAGCTGAAACATTCTTCCCCTTATGAGACTTTATCTTTTATTCTCTTGAAGGGAAGAAACCCTGAGGGGCATCTGTGTGGGCCTTATTGGCAGAATTGGGTCACATGGTCACCCCTCACCAAGGAAAGTTCTGTATGTTTGATTTCCTGTTTTTTATAATCAAGAAGGTCAGGCCTGGCTGGTGTAGCTCAGTGGATTGAGCGCGGGCTGGGAATCAGAGGGTCCCGGGGTTCGATTCCCCGTCAGGGCACATGCCTGAGTTGCGGGCCGGGTCCCCAGTGAGGGCCATGTGAAAGGCAACCGTACATTGCTGTTTCTCTCTCTCTCTGTCTCCCTCCCTTCCCCTCTCTCTAAAATAAATAAATAAAATCTTTAAAAAAAAAAAAAAAGAAGGTCAAGGATATAGCGGGCTGGTAATAGGCTGGATATACATTGGACAGCGTAGTTACAAGCAACCTCACGCAATCTGTCTTCTGACCTATTTTGTCATCTTCTGACGCATTGATTTTCCCCTAGGGCCGGTACCGCCTCCCTTCATAGTGTGTGAAAATTGGCGGGGACATTTCTGGTTGTTAAAGACTGTATATTGCCACCAGCACCAGAACACTTACACCAGGGCCCTAAAATCCTGCCTTGTGTGGGGCGTTGTTAAATGCAAAACAGTGGCCTCTCCATCAAAATTGATGGTGGTATCCACTTTGGTAAATAAAATCAATGTAGTATTTCTTTTGTTGCCAAATCCTAATTATCATATGTTTTGTTTGTGTCAAACATTTTCACTGTGTCGTCTTCTACTACTATATCAGTAAATAATTCACTTCTCATTTCATTATAAAAGTAATTTTTGTCCTAAATACTTGTGTTTAGTGCATGTGCGAGAACATAAGAATAGGGTAGACTGTCATGTCAGAATGACCTAGAAACACAGACCGATCATTTTGTTTGTCCTTTTTGTATCCAGCTTTACCAAATACCAGATGGTCTGGAAAGGTAAGATAATGTTAATGAGTCTCAAGATATTACATGGCAATTAGTTTAGCAACCAAGGTCAAACTGCAAAGTTGAAACGTATACAATACAAAATGGCATCTGCTAATTCCTATTATACCAAGTTTACAAACAGGAAAAATGAAATTTTAATATTTAGGGGTACATACTGGAGTGACTACGCTCTAAAACAAAAAGGCAAAAACACAGTCAGTGCAAGTTAAAATAGTGGTTAACTTTCGTGAGAAGGGAATTTGACTGAGAAGAAACATAGAAAAGAACCTTGATTACTGACAGGTTTCATGTCTTTATTAGGGTGAAGGTTTTATGGGTGTCTACATTTTAAAAATGGAAAGTGTACATTATTTTTATACTTTAGTTGTGTGTTTTATGTTACAACAAAAAAGTCGTATAAGGGTAAAAATTTTGTTTGTATTTTTAAATTAATCTACATTAAGAATATTATCCAATTTACTTAATTCTCATTTACTTTGCACTTATTTTCTGCAGGGTGTTGGCTTGTAGGAACCTCATTTAATAGTTCCTTCCCAAAATTTTGATGCAGTATGGCCTGGGATGGCAAGAGGCATTTTATGGCCTGTTATTTGGCTGTTATGGCCAAAATCATTTTAGAAGGAAATGTCTACACATCTAAGACCTCAAGATATTTCCACATAATTTGGTACATTTTCAAGGTTAAATGCACAGCCCACCTCACCCTCATCGCTCACCAGATCCCCATGGAGTCCTGGACTCACAATCACCTGCTTGGTGGCTGGGGTCGGCGGAGGGTCCCTGCTCATGGACCAGGGAGAGGCCTCCTGGGAACCTCCAAGATGGGGTTTCTTATCCCCAAGAGAGAAACACAACACCAAAGCTCCTTTCTCTGCCCCTGGGTTTTGTGTGTGGATATGACACGTGCTTGAAACCCTGAGAGAGCCGTCTCTGCGGGAAAGCCCGTCGGTGAGGAGAGAACATCGGGCTGAGTGGCTTAGCCTTCACCGCGCTTGGTGAGCTATTCATTATACCTGTACATTCTGACCGTATTTTCCTTACCGCACCTTTTACCCTTTTACTGTTGTGCCAGTTTGTTCATCCGAATTACTAATTTATTTCTAAGTTCTATTGCAAGAAAATGGAGGCATAGTCATTTGTTTTTATTTACTCTTTTTAAAACATATCTTTATTGAGTGTTGGCTATGTGCTGGGAACTCTTCCAGAAAAAAAGAAAACAGAAGAGGACAAAGAATACCCAGTGCCAGTTAGTGACTCAATCAAGGTGACAAAATATAATCTGTTTGCAAGGTCTGAAAATCTCAAAATGATTCAGCGACTTAATCCTGTCGTTTAGAATATTATGTTTCAGTTAGAGCACCTTGCCGTAAAGGAACATTTATGTTTCCAATATGTTTTAATTTTCCTCTCTTTTGGGTCAAACCAAAATTATTGAGCAAAGCACATTATATAACGGATCCCACTGGAATTTAGCCTCAACAGGATCAAGCAGATTCTGAAGTCTAGATTTAAAAAGCCAGGAGAAGGGCAATCTGAACCGTTCTAATGAGAAACACACTATAGTATTTTAAAGTTCACTGAACTAAAAATGGGAACATCTGAATTTGTTCCTGACTTCCTAGATAGGAGATTTTATTTCAGCAAGTTGCTTAATATCACAAGGATTCAATTTCATAACATGAAAAATATATTGCATTGCTCTCGGAAAGGCTAACAAGGATATGGAGGAAGGAATCCTTGATGACTCTGTGGAGCTGTGTAAGTATGCACTACCATCAGGAACGGTACCAGGAGGACCAGAGAACTGGCTGATTTAGAATTAGCCTTAAGTGAACAAAGAATTGTAAACACATTCATCTGTGAAGGTGACAATGTTCAGGCCCTGCTAAAATCGCTGGTATCCTGTGAGAGAAAAACTCTCCTATGCTTCAGTGTCCCATCGTCGGGGGCGCGTGGGCCCCACCACGGAGTCACGTTGTGCCTTGAGATGAACTTTTCAAGTTCTGGAGCTCATTTGCCTTCTTCGTGGTTCATATGTTTGACGTTATTTTAAATGTATGTGACCCATGCTGACACACATCTTTGAATAAATATACAGAATAAAATTGAATTTATTGGGGTGACATTAGTAAAATTACATAGGTCTCAGGTGTAAAATTCTGTAAAACATCATCTGTCTATTCACCACCCCAAGTCACATCTTCCATCACCGTTTACCCTCCCCCTTCCCTCTTCTACCTCCTCCCGCCTGTTTCCCTCTGGTACCCGGACTCTTGACACTGGTGTGCTTTCAGTAAATTTATATACTCAGAAATTGTGCATTGTCTATGTTAAATCATCCAATCTTAAATGTTCATAAAAGAAATGATACTAAGTAATGTAGAGGTATATTAGAATGATATTTTAAAATGATATAAAATCAATTCTATGCAGTTCACAATCAGGTTCACATAACTGTAAATCAATCAGACATATTTTGAGCCCCTTCAATGTGTCAAAATGTACTTACAGCTTATACAAAATAAAACCCAAACATGTAATATTTACAACTAGGGTAAAAGGAAAAATGATAGGTGAGTTGTATATTTTAAAGAAAGGGAAGAAAAGGTGTGCATTGTTGATTATAGGAATGGAAGGAAGTGAGGTACCGACCACTTATTTAAAGTTAAGGTTATCTCCCTGAAGACTTTTGTCATTAGTACAGTCAAAAAGGTCATGTTGAGGCACGGTGATGTGGACATAATGAGTCTGAATTTAGGAGTAGTGACTTCTGGGTGAATGCATAAAAAACTCAGAGGTACTGACAAAAATATGGGGCTTGTAGCCAAGTATATATTGGAGATTATTTGGCCCCTAGATGTTGGTTTCATAATTCTTTCTTTCTCACTTTGTATATTCATGTTCAATGAGAGAAGAAATAACAGGGGAATTATGTGTAATAAAATTGAAGACATTATAATCTAAAATGGTATGTCAGGATTTTCTGTGAATTTATGCACAATACTTTCTCCGGGTTTAATTTTCACGGATTAAAAACGTTGACTGGACTATCTATATACAAGTTTTCATTTCCTCCTGTTTATTCTAATGAGTCACCGGGGCGTCCCGGGTTATTAGTTTCCCAGCTATTAGAGACTTGATGACTTCCTTTTTCATTTATTTTATTTTCCTCCGTAGTCCTACTGGAATACGACTTTCTGGATAATCTCCTTTTTACGTGATGCCTCTTTCCCTCAGGACTGGATTATTTTTAGACTGGTCAGAAATATGTCTGGCAAACAATGCGTTACCTGAATTTTTTTTAAGTCCATTTTTTTGGCTTTGAGTTTTCTGTTTTGCCATCAGAATATGTCAACTATAGCATCTCAGTGGTTTGGTCTTAATGGTAATTTATAGAATTACTTTATGAATATCTAGTTAATGCTGCTAGACAGTTTTAAAATAAGTGCAATTCCATATTTAGTGCCTCCATTACTTAACTATGCAAATCTACCTGCTTCTCTTTTCCACATCTATAAACTGATTTAAGGAGTTTTGTTAGCTTTCAACTGTTCTTCATTTGATCAGGACCTGCATTCATATGTCATATCCATACCGGTTTCAAATATTAATAACAGATCTGGATTTTAATATTTAATACATAGAGTCCAAAAAGGCAGAACTCTAGAACTACAAACAAAAGGTCTAGAACTCTTTCTGATTCTTTTGAGATTATTTCTTTGAGTTGTTTTGAGGATAATTGAGTTATAGTATTTTTAAATCCTTTGCAATCCACACTATATGTGTGTTATGCACAGTTTAATAGGGGATTCAATGCATCACCCCTGAAAGAACCTGTTTTTCATTACGTCCGAACTAATGGTCCTCATTTCAGGTTCTAGGTCAATCTTGGCTTCATAGGAGATCTTTAGGCATTCTGGTAGGCACAAACCAACCAACCAAAATGAAAAACAGAGCAAAACTATTCAGAAAAAAATACGTTCTTTCCCCTCTTTTAAATGGGAGTGTCCACAAATAATTTAAACACATTGAAAAAGTTTAATTCATAGTCTAACAGTTTTCTCTGGGTATTCTGAGAATTTTCTTGGTTTGTTTTTCTCTTAGAAGACAGAGTATTTATTCTATGCTACAAGTACATATGAACTAAAACTACTAGGCCTTCTAGGATTATTTTTATTAAACCTTAGTGGTTTAGTAATAATGATCAGGCTTCATAGCCTCTAGAAGCACTCTTAAAATACAACAACACAAACAACAAATATGTACAGGGACCCATATACAAAGCACTGACTCATTGTTTAAAATGTATTTTATACTCATAGAATTCTTTGAGAAATCGTTCTTCATTTGGCATAATTTCAGCTACTCTAGAGAATAACGTATATATACTGTCAAGTAAATGATGATAACATAACTCTAAATGGTGTTGCTTCACTGGACAGTCTATAAGTGAGTCTGTGAGTAAGAAGGAGTGGGGTATAGTGTTTGCAAAGAAATAGTACCCAGATTAACCCTTTGAATGCTGGAACGCTGCTCCTTTTTCCTATACTATAACCCCCACTTTATTGAAGATAGAATGCATTGTAATAATTGTTATTCACTGTCTATATCAACCCTGAGAATATGCCCATTACAGGATTCTTAGCCGAGGTGCACCTAAGGTGATAACTAATGTACAAATTAAGGAACTGTATTAAATTTAACATTTGAGGAAAATGAGATAGACATCATATAATGGCTCAACGCAAAAGAAAAAGTTTAATTCTCACATAAAGTAAAGATATAGGTGCCTCTAACTGGCAGGAGATGTACTACAGACCCTGGGTTTTTTTTTCATCTTATGGATCCTTCATCTTTAGTATATTGTTTTAACGGTCCCCAATAAGAGTTAATTTTATGTGTCGACTTGAATGGGCCGCAGGGTGCCCAGATTAACCATTGTTTCTGGGTGCTTCTGAGCTGTTTCTGGATAGGATTGACAGGTGACCTGGAAGCAGTCTGCCCTCCCCGGGGTGGCTGCACTCCATCCGGCCTGTGGAGAGCCAGAACAAAACAGAAGGGGGGAGGGGGGAGTTCGTCTCGTTTCTCCTGCCTTGCTGATTGAGCTGGGACTTCCCATCTATCTTCTGCTCTCAGACAGGGATTCACAGCACTAGCTCCCTCTCAGGTCTTTAGATTTGGACCAATTACACCGCTGGCTGTCCTAAGTCTCCAACCTACAGAGGCAGGCGGTGGGTCTTCCCAACCTTCATGGTTGTGTGAGCCGGTTTCTCGTAATAAGGTCTGCATCCATGTTCTTCACCTATGTCTGTATCAGTAGAGAGAGAAAGAATACATATATGCACACAAACAGAACTAGTAGCATCAGTGTGCACGCCATTGGTTCATGTCCCCTGGAGAGCCCTACCGATCTTTACTGTTCATGGGGAGGAGCAGAGTATAGCAGAGAGCATCTGTCGGGCGGGGGGTGGTGTTTCCCAGACTGAACTGGCTTCAGTTCACATTACTTTTGATTGCTTCCCACTCTGGAGGGCCCAGTCCCTTGGCCACAACTGGATGGGATGAGCATGGTAAGTGAGGTCCCTCTGTCCTCATGGGCTGGGTGAACAGCCGGTTAACCTCTGCCACGTCGAATGTAGCATTTGTTTATTGGTGTAAAAAATATGATGTTAAACACAATTTCAAGGCAAATTGAGCTTGGTGAATGTTTTTATTGGGAGTTATATTTTTGGTTTTTTCTTTAATGTAGCTCGCTCAATATTTTATGTTCTGATTTTGTTTCATGAAATATTGCAGTCATGGCCTAAGTTAGGACAACATTAAGTTCAATTTTGTTAGATAAAAGTGAAATTTATGTAATGACACCAACCCATGGACATATTTCTATTTTTTAATTAACCAGTGCTGTTGCTTTTGTTCAAAGGTCTGTGACCGATTAAGTTGATTATGGAGAAGTGTCACGAGTCTCCAGTCACAAAGACGCTGAAATTTGGAGTGGTTAGCATCGTACGCAGTTCCAGCCTCGGGCTATTCAAGCCAATGTGAAATAAGAAATAAAGACAGGGAGCTGATATTATACACTAAGCAATATTAGCTTCGCTATTGACGGGATGTCAGGGAGAATGAACATAGTCCCAGAGACTCCGATAATGCTGCTTTATTGTTCGAGTCTCTGCTGGGGCTGTTCTGAGACCCACACAGGGATTGTTCTGTCAATCTTCTAGCAATTTCCATTATTGCAATGATAGAGCTGCCTCACTATTGTGGCAGAGGAGATAACACAGTGAGGAGTTGTGTCCCAGTGCAATCTAATAATTATATATGATGTTCTGTACATCTCACTCCAAATTAGTAACAAGTTCTGCTGATGCGGCCTCCATATGTGCTGAACAAAGTGTTTCCTTAAACACTGAAGGGAAGATAAGTTTTCTACCCAACTGCATCGCATGTTCTTTTCTCATATCACATGGATGAATTAGAGGAAAAGGGAAAAGGAGGAGAATGAAAAATGTGTGTTTAAATAAATTGATAAATATATACAAATATATGATCTATGTGTATGTACACAGATCATATATAGGCGTGTATATATGTATGCATGTATTTAATGCATATAGACATATTCCTCATGCAGTTTGTATTCAGTTGATCAGTAAATATTTAATGAATGTCCTCTTTGAGCTGGAGAACTTCACGGACCCTCAAAAAGTTCATGGTGTCAGGAGCTTATATGTGGCCTGTCTGCATAGTTTCTGGGGACTAGTATATTATTTTTTCCCTTCATCCTTTTATTAACACTTTATATAACACTGAGCAAATGCATTTTAGAGCTCCATTTCTTTAGAAATTATCCAACTAGATGTATCATTATAGATTAATGCATCCAAAATGCCTTTGGAGATTTTACATTTTTCTGTTCTGTTCTTTTTAATAAGAAATGGTCTAGTAACTGCAATGATAATGATATCTCACAGAGTTGAATCAGAAACTACGTAACTACAGGTTGTGTGCATAAATAGTGGGTCAGCAGTGAACCAGATGCCGACATGTGCCACCGCCACTGGTGAACCCAGAACAGATGGGGCCCCGCAGGGACCAGTGTAGCACTGATCGTGCCTCTGAAGGACCTGGGGCCTCACGTGGCGGGTTTGGTCCATGCCAGGAGGGGGGAGGTGTTCACTGTGGACGTCACCCGGATGCTAGTAGGCCACCCCTTCTACGCTTCTCATCTACTCTTTGAATGAGAACATTCCTGCAGAACTTGAGTATTTTAGCCCATGTTGGGATATAGTTGTTTCCACATACAACCTTCTTTCCTCTTCGTTTCAACAGATAGGAAGGGAAGACAGAGGGATAATCTCATCCCCTGCCCCGCCCCACCATGGTTTTGCATAATATGTTGAGATAACAATTGATAGAATAATACTCTTGCTGCACTCTTGTGAGCAACCTTTGGGCTACAGTTCAGGACCAAATAAATTTTATCCCATTAGGAAATTATTTTAGAGACAGAATATCAAGTGCTAATAAGAAAGCTTAGGGATCGCAAATTTAGTCTTTGACTTAAGTCGTTAAAACTCAAATAAGACCAAACTATTCTTTTATTCCTGGTCTTAATGTCTCTCATGTATCTCTTGAGAAATGTAAACAGTGGTACACATTAACTGCCTTTTAATTACTTTTTGAACCCTGACAAAGCACGGCACTTTTACCAACCTCGAGCTTAACGTGACCTTGTACACGAAGGTCATTCGATATTGTGTCATGAGATTCGAGTGCTAATATGTTCTGCCCTCGTCTCTCATGTTAAAGTTGATCTTAATGAGCACCTAATAACCCTCCGGCTGTCCTGTCCCTCTTCTGGACGTGTTGAGAGGAAAGCCTGCTCCAATATTGATGGACCTAGCCCCAACGAGGCACACAACTGTGACATGTGTATTTCTGCCTAACGCCTGAGTTTGGGAGAGTCAGGTGACAGTCACTTCTCAGACTAGAGTTTCAGAGGAGCCAGACCACCTGCAAGGCTCTCCCTTAGCCTGGGCTTTGGCTCCCTGAGGTGCCCCTCCTTGTCCCAGTACTGAGCAGGCATGGCCAGCGGCTCTGTCCCCAGCCTTTTGACAATGTCTTGTTTTTCTGCCTTAGTTAAATACTTAAAAAAAATATATATTTTTTTTAGTAGAGAAGATTCTATAGCTGGGAAGTGCTGATTGATAAAATAGCTCATGGTTTCCATTTGCTGGAAAGAATAAAAATTTCATGCAGGCACTTTGCGAAAGAAGCTAAGCATTATAGATTCTTAACAGATCTTGAGGTTTGTGTTAGCCATGAAATTAGTTTGGAGTATAACAAAAACACATTATTTTGTTAATGACACGTATTTAGAAAAGCAGCCAAAGCATTAACTGATGTCAATAGCAGAATAAAAGAACCAGCAGAAGAAATCTGAAGGTTACATTTTGCAAATTGTCTAAGACAGTAATCAAGTGCACTATATCTTCTATATTTCAGATGTATAAAGGAGAGAAGCCCTGGCTAGTATAGCTCAGTGGATTGAGCATGGGCCTATGAACCAAAGGGTCACCAGTTCAATTCCCAGTCAGGGCACATGCCAGGGTTGCGGGCTAGGTCCCCAGTAGGGGGCGTGTGAGAGGCAACCACACACTGATGTTTCTCTCCCTCTCTTTCTCCTCCCCTTCCCCTTTCTCTAAAAATAAATAAAGAAAATCTTAAAAAAAATAAAGGAGAGAAAACTAACAGATTACCTGGAAAGAAGGCGCTTTGCTAAGATAACTTTTACATTATGACTATAGTGAGGAAGTGGGGTTTCCTTATTAATTTTTTCCAAAGGGATTTTAAATGTATTCCATTAAATCTAAATTTTAGAAACTGAGTATAGCTAATACCACATTCAAAAAATCTTTTCCAAAAAAATATTTTCAGATAAACTATATGAAACATTCTGTGGCACTGAACTGTATTAATTGCTTAGTGATGTTAATTAATTAAAGTGTGAGATGATTATGCAAATGAGGGGTTTCCAAACTCATTTGTTAGAAAAAGCACATAATGAGCGCATATGACCGTGTAAAGTAACAAACTATAGGAAACACTTGGAGAAAATAACTTTATTGCACACTGTCGTTGTTCCCCAGTGTCCTACGAGGACTATGCCATGTGTCAGAATAATGCAGCGAAGAGTCTGACTCACATAGATATATAAATGCATCACGGCAGGACGGTGGTTCCCTGTGTGTCTTCCCCTCGCCTTCTCCCCCTCCGTTCGTCACCCCCGCCCTGGCCCAGTCCTTGTCTCGGCACCTAAATGGCTGCCATTATTATGTGGTCGCATGTCGTTCCTCAGGACAAGCCTCCGCTCAGAGCTCTGTTCTCATGCAGAGCTTGTTTATTATAGACAGTGCAGGAGAGTTTTCCTGAATACAGCTGGAAAAATAAAACTAAGTAAATAAAAGACACTAAGAAAACATACAGATAAGCCATCAGATGGTTGTGAAAGCATAGTCTTTCTAATATTTCTGCTCCTTTTGTTGAAACATTTTTATTTTCTAATGCAAAGCTTCCAATAACTTTAAATGCAGATTATAATAAGAGTTATTAGATATGTAGCCTTACATACATGTTGGGACAATTAAAACATTAAATAAAATTAAAGTAGGAAAGAAGTAAAAGCAAAGAAGATAGAGAAAGTCTTTGGAGTCCAAGGATCATTATCCTGACAGAGCAATCTGACAGGATAATTATCAATATAGGGCAATTGTTTTATAATAGAAATGAGGTAGATTTTAGGTTTTTGTAAATATGCTGAAGAAGAAATAATTGATAATCTTTCCAATTGCCTAAAACCAGAGCTGTGTGCAGGTTTAGTTTTTTAAGAATATTTGTGCCATTGAAAACCGTCAAGTCATTTCTGTTGCCTCAGTGGCAGGTGAAGCTTAGGGGCGGGTCTGGGGCATTAAGGGTAGTTACATTGTAATTCGGTAACATGTTGATTAAAATAAAGTGATGAAGACGCTAGACTAAGCCTTTTCTCCATCTTTAAATTTTTGTTATTGTTGTTTATATTTAAGCTTTAGGCTACAATTTTAACGATTTATTTTCCCAACTCGTTAAAGTGATATTTGAGCCTGTTTGATTATTTTTGCAAACTGTATCTGACATAATCTGATGTGTAGAGTTGATAAATTTGTTGAGGTAGGGCACATTCATTTTCCTTCAAGCTATAAAACACATTGCAATTTGGTTTTCTCATTTGGATATTATTTTTCAATTTACTCTCAACTTCCAAATTTATTCAGACTCTTGATTTATTCCATGTTCAGCTAGGTTGGCTCGTATTAAAGGGTGTTATGCAGCGTAATTAATCGAGACACTTAAAAACAGGGAGGAAAAAAATAGGCCACATCACGTTTTGAAATGTGCTCGCCAGTCAGCTCCAGCCAAGAAGGCCTTGGGACTGTCCCCGACCCTGGGGATGTCGCGGTGAGTCTTGGACTTCAGCTGCAGCTCGGTGCTGTCCATCAGGCTATTTCATCGGTTGTCATCACCGGGATCCACAAACACAGCTGCTTTTTCACGTTTTCTGTAGCTTCATCAGACTCTGGAGACCTCACATTAGCCTGTCTGGAGTGGCCTCCTAGACCGATCAGCAGATTCCCTCCCCGTGTTTCCGGTGCTCAGAGCTGTTGATCCATTAACACCGAGCCAACTGCTGGCTGCTGGGCCTGGCGGACACTTCCCAAACCCACGTTCTTTTCTCCTGAAGGCCCAGCTCAGCCTCCCTGCTCCAGGTGGACCCTGGGCACTACATTTGGGGGTTACTTTAGACACGAAAATCATCAGAAAACAAACAAACCAAAGCCCACAAAGGGCCCCAAATAGATGGCACATAAAACCCTCTGACAATATGGAGCTGGAACAAGGACACAGTGATACCTTGTCCCACCGCAGTTGGGAGGTGCGAGTCACATGATTCAAAAATTGAATGTTTTTCACTCTGCACATGCCCACAAATGACCACAAAGCACACGAAGATTCGTTTTGCGGTATCAAAGTTGAACTAGCAGGTGAATCCATGACTGACAAATATCTACCGTAGTTTGATCTGACTGGAAGCCTGGGCGAAAGGATCATATTTAAAAAGTGAGTCAAGTTGTCCTGTTCTGCATAGTCAGGATATGCATTTGTGCCTTATTTTCTATGCCTTCATGTAAGACAGCTTTTGTTTTCCTCATTTTTAAATTAATGGAAATATTATGTCCATGAAATAGTCCAGGATTTAAGATTTTTTAAAATACAGAATTATATAGGAACATGCAGGTGAACACCGGCCAGAAAGAAAAACTGGTATCTTCTTTCCAATTTTATAAATTAAGGGAGTTTACATTTTGTAACATTTGCTTCTTCCAGTTTACGTTACTGAGCGTTTGGCAAAGCTACACGACCATGCGCACACGATCGCACTCCCAATCAAGAAGAGCTCCCTCGTGAGAAAGAGTCCCGGATGCCTCATTGAGTCGGTTACGTCCAAACAGCCACTCACAGGTCTGCTTTCTGTCTCTGCAGACCTGCCTTTCCACACGGTCAAATAAGTGGGATCCTAGGAAGCAAGGCCTGCTCACTCTGTCTTCGCTTGGCATATTTGTTTGAGATTCATGTACATTCTGGCATTTATAAATAATTCATTTTTTTAATCGCTAGGTATTACTCTATTGTGTAGGTATGCCTCAGTTTGTTTATTTATTACCCAGGATGTTTCTGTTGTTTCCAGTTGGGTAGTTACAAATAAAAGTTTCTGTAAACTTTTATACACAAGTGTTTGCATAAACATAAGTTTTCATTTCATTTGAGTAAATACCAAGAACTGAGAGTGCTGGATATTTTATTAAAGGTATATTGAATATTTCTAGGATGAATCCCACTTTATACATATTGGTTCAATTGCTAATACTTTGTTGAGGATTTTTGCACCTATGTTCCTGATAGTTGTTGCTCTGTATTTTTCTTTTCTTATAATATTTTTGTCTGGGTTAGGGGTTAGGGCAGTGGTGGCCTCGTGGGGCGAGGTGGGAAGTGGTCCCTCGTAGGGCGAGGTGGTTTCAGTTCTCTGAAAGAGACAGCAGAGAATTGGTATAATTTCCTCACATACTTGGTGCAGTTCGGTGCTGAACCCATCTGGGCCTGGGGCTTTCTGTTTTGGAAGATATTAATTATTGACTGAATTTCTTTAAGAGATATAGGCCTATGTATATATGCACCATTTTTCCTTGTGCCAATTTTGGCAGACAATACCTTATAAGCAATCAGTTCGTTTCATCTAGGTTACAAAGTTTAGAGTCATAGAGCTCTGGAAATTTACAGTGTGAGAAGTGAGATTGAGGATTAGGCCAATGATAATGATGATTTTTGGTGGCGATATTGGTGTCCACTGCTCTATGGTTCTCTCATCTCCAACTGTGGATTCTGACTTTTTTCATCGTCACAGACCTGTAAGCCTATAGTTTTCTGCTAATACTCCTAATTTTTAAAACTTCACTCATGCGTTAACGCGCGTGCGTGCGCGCACACACACACACACACACACATACACACACACACAGAGCAAGAGCAAGAGGGAGAGCCAGAGAAATAATGTCCGTATTGTCATTCATGGAGAAAAGGGAGCAGACATGGTTAGTGCTGTTTTGATTTGAACTTGTAGTAACTTCAAACCCGCTAAGGATACTCCGCTTACTGAAAAAAATATCATCTTGACTTTCATGCTACTCTTAAGTTTTTACCTTGCCTGCTTAGTTGTTTCTCCCTCTTTCCCTTGCTGATTTACTCTCCCTTGCTCAGCCATTTCTTACTGGATTCCTCATTTCACAAGGTGGGTGAGCTATGTCTTCTACACTGTAGTCTGGCTGTATTCACACCAATGCTGCTGTCGCCTGCACTCAGAGGCATCGTCGCTTTGTATCACTAACGCCTGCTGTTCACTGGGTGTGGCCCATCGATCTGACGTCCTAATTAAAATTCACGTACGTCAGAGGAACCTCAGTCATTCCCCTTTCTGATGCTTCAGCTGGTACATTTGTTATTTTATTTATTCCAGTAAGAGGCCAGATCCAATCCATTTTTTGAAAACCATGGAACTAGCCATGATCCGTGTGTCCTGCTCCCTCCCTCCCAATAGTTAATTTATCATTAAATCCTCTGTAGTTTTTTTCTTCCTCAATATTCCTGCGATCCAATCTATTTCTCTGCCTCTGCATCCCCAGTTCAAACTAACCACCCCTCTCATTGGGACTCTTACCCTGCCTCCAGCTTGTAACACCGTAAGCAAAATCTTCTGATTTTATTCCCTCCAAAATCTGTATCCAATTTTTCTTTCTGAAAACATTGTCAGTGTTCTTACGGTGAATGCAAACCTCCGTAACACGTGTTACCGGTTCCCCATAGAAATGAGAGCGCCATCTTGTGGTGTAACTGTGACCTTCCTCTCCCGGCCGCCCTGCCCCTCAGTCCCCAACCGCGTGGGGCGTGGGATCTGCGTGTCCTTGTCTCCAAAGGCGGCCCCCTCTGCTCTTCACGCAGGTGGCTCAGGCACACTTGCCGCAACACTCTTTTCCTCGGAAATGCCTTTCCTAACCTCTCTGTGGAGGTCGGATGGCCTGTTTGATTTCGATCGTCTCCTGTGCAACAGTTTGCGTCTCCCGAGTGGCATTTGTCCGAGTTACAATTTCATGTATTCGTTTTGGAATTGTCTGAGCGAAGCGCATCTCTCCCTGCAGACCCCAAGCACCTATAAATCATGAACGTGTCTGTGTCTCTGTGATATTTGTTACATCTGCCTAAGACCTGGTGTCCTGTGGATAGCCTCAGGCACCCCCGCACTTAGTAGGACATCTGGCCTGAACACTTCTGAGGTGCCTATGGGCTAAGTGTGGACGGCTGAAGGAAAACACACGCGAGACCATTTCTCTAGGTGCTGGTGATAAAATGGAAGAAACGAAAGTCCTTGTTTTCTTAAAGCATCATGCTAGTGGGATGAGGTGAACAACAAGTGGACACAGGGATATTAAATATCGATCTTACAAGGAAAACATGAAGCCTGGTAGGACATGGGGTGACCAGGGTCCTATTTTAAGTGTGATGATCAAAAAGTGCCACTTCGGGTGGACCTAGATGGCATGATTCTAGGTGAAGGCAGACAGAGAAAGACACATGCCATGTCATCTCCCTTATATGTGGAATCTAAAAGCAAAATAAACGAACAAACACATCAGAAGCGAACCCATAGATACCCCGAACAGACTGATGGTTGCCAGGTGGGCAGGTGTTGGGGGCTGGGTGAAAAAGGTGAAGGAGCTGAGAAATACAAATTGTAGTTACAGAACAGTCACAAGTATTTAAAGTACAGCACCGGAAATACAGTCAATGATACTGTAATGACTCAGCACGGTGACAGGTGGGAACTGGAAATGTCAGGAGAAACATTTTGCAAAGTATATGATAACCTAACCACTGTGCTGTGTACCTGAAGCTAATACAAAATAACGTTGTTATTTATCTCTTTTGTTTGTTTATATTTCTAGGCTCCTAGAATACCCGTCACTCCAAGATGCTCCAGGCTCCGCTTACATGTTTCCTGCTCCAGCCCTGGAGTCTGCTGCTTCTCCAAGGTACCCTGGGTTGTTTTTTCACAATATTCTTTAAAAATGGCTACAACACATACGCTTGCTATTAGAACACTGTTTCTTCCAGGGCTCTGAGCTGACAGGCAAGGACATGCATGAATGCGAACAAACCCGTGTCTGTGTACACATATCTGTAAACATTTCACATGTGACCATCTAGGTCTGTTTCGAGCTAAAAACAGGTTCACACTGAACCTCCAACCCTAATACATCACCCTATGATTATTCTAGCCTTACTCCCTTACACAGCAGTAAATTTCCACCCCCGAAGTCAGAAGTGTGGCTCCCAACCATAAATGTAAGTATGTATATATATTGCAATAATCTCTCATTTTTTACATCTTCGGTTTCTCAGAACGACCACGTCATTGCTCTATCCTGTGGTGGTTCAGCTTAGATGTAAACCTGTCAGGGGACTCTCTGGCCCCTCAGGACTGATTAGCTCATTCTTCCCAGTGTTTTCTCAGTTATTTAAATACCCTCACCATTGTTCTAGCACTGATTATATTATGTCATAGTATCTTTGGTATTGTGATCTCTCCCCACTGGACTGCCCGTTTCTGAAGGACAGTGCCTTTTCGGTATCTGTCATCACTGGCTCACATTCTGGCATATGCAAGCTCAGGTGAAAACGGTCGGTTGTGTGATTGACTGAATGCAGGAATGGAAACAAAACGGAATGCATTCTATTTTTCTCCACAGGGCTTTTTCTTACATGGGAGAATTCTTACATGTACAACTTTCACATTCATATTTCAGGCTAAAGAATCATGTAAGATCACAAAAATCCAAGTTTCCATTCAGTGGAATGATTGCCTGTCTTTTGAGAATCTATACATTCTCTGTTTATATATCAGATAAGCATTGGAGAGAACCTGATAAGGAGTATGGTTATAAATGTGAAAATGTTCTTCAATTCAAAGAATTTATCTATTGGAAAATAGATGAAATTGCCCTTTCCTAAATGCCAGCTTGTGGCTTGTTTTCATTGGGCACATGGTGGTATGTTGTTCCATTGTTTACTGTTAAAACACCCTGACTGCAATAGCAGCCGTACTTTGGGGGGCAAAAGCTTAGGGACAATGCTGTTTGTGTTTGTTTGGGCTGAAGAGGCAGCCACAGGATGAGGGTCAAGTTCAGGACTGTCTCACAGTCCGCATCTTGCTGGAAACGAGAGTTTGGAAGGGCATCCTGCAGCCCCCCCGCCTCCCGTTGAGCATTAGCAGCCAGAATGCCTCTCCAGAGACTGGGAGGCCTCCCTCTGCACAGGGGGCATGCTGCTGGGTAGCTCGCTGCCTGGGTTGGAACAAAATGGGCTTTAAAGTGAGACAAGGGTGAGAGGTCTCCATCAGATACTAGCAGGTACTTGTTACAATGCCCAAGTCCGAGGTGCATGAGGATTGAGTGGGGTGACTTATGCAGGACCTGGCACGCTGCCTAAAATCTGGTGGTTGCTCACTGCACTTATCACTTGACAATTGTGTATTAAGTGAGCATCACTGCATAAAGTGACTTAAATTTAGGTGGGGTGTGTCAAATATGCAAACATTGCTTGGTCTTTTTTTTTTTTTTCACATAAAGATCACTTGAATCAGAATACCCCAAAGTGTACTTACACAGATTTCTGAGGACACCACATAAAACCCCTGGGGACCTAGCAATCTACATACGGGGAAACTCCCTGGGTAATTCTCGTGAATTTTAAAGAAACAATATTGAAGCTTTAGCTTTTAGTTTCACTTTGTGTATTCTGAAAGGAAAATATATTCATGGCTGACTGTGTAACGAACATTCAAATAATGACTAGTACATACCGGCTGCTCCTGTGTACTAGACATGATTCTAATTTCCTCCACATTTTCTCTCATTTAATCCTTGCGATTGCATTTAGTGCCTACCGTTACATTATGTTAAAACTTTATATTGATTTTCCAATATGATACACAGAGTTTAGATTCATTTCTTGCCATGAAGACAAGAGAACCTGACTGAGTCTCATTCGTCCCAAGTATACGAAGGCTGTGTTAAAATGGGACAGGCACGCATGTGAAAAGGCCGTTTCTGGGAGACTTGAGTCGGTGGGCTGGACCGGGTGAAGCAGGCGGTCCTTCCCCGGTGGGTGGGCATCACTCACCCAGAGAGCAGAAGGGCGGAGGAGCAGTGTTCCGCCCTCGCACTGGGACTTGCACCACCCCCACCCTGGTTCTCAGGCGTGGGACTTTGATGAAGTGTGGCACCGCTTTCTAGAATGTAGGAGTCAGATGTACAATCGTGTTGCATTGCTTACATGACATTAGCCCTCAGAGCTGAAACGGTTTATTTTGATAAACAATTTGAGTGCTATGACACAAAATGTGAAGATGAGAAAATATCAGTAACGTATTATCCTTCTACCTTGAGTTAAAACTGAACCTGTCTTTAAAAATCATGAGTATTCTTAAAATTCTTGGCAACTTCCCTGGCAACATTTAACATCTACTACACACCTGCCTTCTCTCTGAGTGTAATTGAAACTTATACTTTTGGCTTCCTTTCACCGGAAACTAAGTAGATGTTCTATTTGTACTGTGCTTTTGTAACCAGCAGTTAGAGAAAAAGGAAGACTTTCTTTAGGAGGGAAGTTTTTCCAGAGTGCAGCTTTCAAGATTTTTCTTCCAGTTTTGTGTAAAAGAATTTCTATTGTAATAGATTTGTGGGTAACTAATATATATTTATAACCATTCTCTGGCAGTCTAGTTAAATACCATAGCATTATAAAAGGTAGAATAATTGGAATATTTCCTAACCCTTCCTGAATGATAATATATTTATACGTGCTACACCGTTTTTTAAACACAAATAAGCACAACATATTCAACATTTATTGGGAGCAGCTGCTTCTGATGTATATCTTTATTTAAGTTACGGTCCAAGCAAATGCTGAGGAAACATGAATTGGTTCATTCCTGATATGTGAAAATTATATCTATGAAAATATTGATTTTGAGGAAATATATGTATAGATAGATAGTCTAACTGAATACCTACACATGCATATCTGTTTTCCAGAAAGAGGGGGGCCCGCTCTCCGGGAGAAACGAAAGGAAGTACTTACAGAAAATGTAAAACATTGACTAGTTCTGATAAAAGTGAAGGCTTGTCTTGTTTTTCCTGCTGAAGCTACTTGACTTCCTAGTTATTCTCTATAAATTGTTGAGTTGCTCTCTTTTTGGTTGGCTCCTCCAAGAAAAGAGTATTTCTTTCATAACTGCATTGTACAAGATTTGGTTTTAATGGTTTCAGTGTTTGGGAAATATGTATTTAAAAGATTTTACCGTAAATGATTATTATGTGCCTTGTTACCATTGCTAGCCACGTAAATGCCAGCCAGTTGAGTGGGCGTATTTTACTTAAAATTATTTGGTGATTCTAGGAGTTTCTGTTCTTTTCCTTTCATGCCTGCAGTAGGATTTTTGAATTACCTGCTAGCTGAAAAATAAGGCAGCAGCATGTCTTATACTGGCAGCTATGATTATATCTTTGCACTATTTTTTCTCCTGGAAGACAATTTTTTCCTCGTATGTTACAGTGTGTGTTTCATTATTCTCATTTTTTAAGGAAGGAAAGCATTTCTTTCTCTTATCACATCCATGCAAACGATCACATTATCAATGCAGAATGGCAGAGGAGAGATTTAATTTCCGGACCCTCACCCGGTTGAGAGACAAAGGGCATTCATTCACTGACTTCCTGTACTAGAGGAACTTTGAAATGTGAATTTACCATTACATTTGGACCGACATGACACTTGGTTTTTGTTTTTGTTTTTTTGAGGTATTTTTTCCTCAATATTTTGTGAAAACAATATTCTCAGCCTCCCACGCATGCAGTGGTTCTCTGCCCATTTTGCATTTGTAGCTAAAGCATCCCACACAAATGATAATAACCTGAGCTCACTGAGGTGTAATTTGTGGAGAAGTTTAAGCAAATGCATGAATGGAGGCAAGGATGTTTCCCACCATCATGTAACCAGGGAAAGAATGAAGGACCGCAATGACTTACACATTTGTCCAAGGCCAGTAAACAAATCAAGACTAAAACTTGAACTTATTAAGTTACCTTAACAGAAATAAATGTGAAGCCACAATTTGCATTAAAACACAAATGAGGAAGAAGGGTGATATTAGGACATAATCTGAGCAATTCTGAATTATTTATTGTGGACTTGTAAACTGTCATTTCATGTCATTAGTAATCATTGTGGGAGGGAAGATTTTACCAAAATATTAACATTGCTGCACTAATAAGTATAAAATGCAATCATGGGATTCAGAATACCATTGCCGGTAAATTTTTCATCCATAATTAAACAGCATTCCTATTTCTGGGAATAGGAAAACTATAATGAGAATTTTGACAAGGTGAATAATATGCAGAGTAATGAGCAGTATGCAGATTTAACTTTGAAATGGGAAAGGCTGTATTCTTAAGTTTATGTGTTAGTTCCTCAAATGAAAGAGGAAATAAACTTATATTATCTACAGCACAGAGTCGAGACTGAGGATAGAAATTGTAAGAAGGTGAATATTAATCATTAGAAAATTGCTAAGCCATGTACCAAAAACTGTGACAAGCTGTAGAAGACAAACTAATATTATTAAAGGAGAGATCAAATCAAGTGTGGGTGGGGAAAAAAACTATATGCTGATGGACTTGGACAGACAATATTGAATGAGAACAGTGATTGAAAAATGAAATGATGTCTGATTAATCAAACAGAAGTTCCAGACGTGGAGCATCGAAAAATGCACGCAGACGAACATGTTTCAGGAACTGTTTCATGACTGAGCTCCACATTACACTTGGATAGGACTTCATGTTTTTCCTGCTTCATACAGTTTGCACCAGTGTCACTTCCTGGTCATCAGGGGCCTGTGTCTGACACAGGAGGGACCTGTCAAGGGCACACACTCTGGCCTGAGAGCCACTCCGCTATGGTGGCAGCGGTGAGTGAAAAAGCAAAACGATCAAATAGGTAAGCATGCCTGCCACGTGAGGAGAGGGTGGACGGAGACGGGGCTGGGGTTCTGTTGACCAGCAAGTAGTGAGTTTTCATGTCCCCCTAGGACGGGCGTCTCTGACTGAGCGTGACTGCTCTGTTTAAACATCGGGATTTTTCATGTGTTATACACCCTAATGGTGGGGATAACATCTGGGGTTGGGTTTACAGAGACATTATGTTAATGTCCAGTTGTAATCCTCCTAAGCATTTAAGGGTGATTGAGATAGTCAGTTTTGTGCTATGAGATAGTCTTTTAAGTAACGAATAGTAAGTCGCAAGCCAGGCGGTGGAAGTAATATGCTGATGTCTTTGGAAACCTCTGTGGAGCTGTGAAGCATCGGGTGTTGTTTTATATGAAGCGACTTAGGTAACTGGACACCCACGTAACTGGGGGGCCAGCACCTTACTTTCGGGCTCTTTCAAATCGTCAGTCGTACGTTCCTAAAATAATTTTGTAATCTAGTGCCTTCATCACAATTTTAATTTGGAACCTGCATTTGTTAAGGTAAGCTTAAATATTTGAAAAGGTATATTTCCCAATATTTTCTAAGTATTTGACATTTTAAAATAAAGCTGTAATGATATGCTCTCCAATGGATCAATAGAACCTGCATACCATTCACTTTGGCACCTGTAACTGTCAATTAAAAATAACAGTATTTTATATATTATTAGAAAACTTGAAAAATTTTTCTTTAACTTATATTCCCGTGTCTCTCCCAGACCCTAGTATTTTATCCTCATGTAATATATTTGCATTCTTGAAAATGTGTAATACAGATTATCCTATTATGCTTCTCAGAGCAAGCAGCATATACCTACATTAATTGTTTTTAAAGTTTTTCTTTGGGCTCTGAATGGAATTTTTTCCCTAGATTGAGACATCATTACATGTTTTTGTAGTACACAAATGACCAACTCAATTTATTGGAAATTTATTTCTTAATAACATGGATGAGGCTTATATTTCCAATTACTTCATAAATTCATAGATAAATACTACATCTGAAAGAGTGTGTTCAGCATTCATTCTTTTATATTGAAAAATCTTTTTCATATAAACAAAGTGGTAGGAATGAAACAAGTCTTTTTCTAGCAACATCACTCAGTATTTTGATTTGTCTCATATGTCAAAATCAAATGTTACATAATTTTATGTTTTATAATTAAATGCAGTTATCCATCTGCTGCCAACTTATGCAATTCCTTTTAACTTTTTGGAAAACAGTGAGTTGGAAACCACCTGCTTATGAAGACATCAAATGATTTAGTTAAGCCTGTAATACTTTCATTCACCTTGTTTAATCTAAAATTAAATGAAGTTAGAACAAAATCTCGCCATAGAATCAGGAATAGTGCTCCCACCCACCCCCGTTTCCGTGTGAAAACAGTTATGTACCTAGGCCTGGTGTTATTTTCTAGATCCTTCTAAAGGCATGACTCAGACTCCCAGGCTCCACTTAGGATGTTGAAAGCTTCCTCCCTTACCGAAACAGGTAGCTTGCTGAATTGCATCTTTTCTTGGGCCCGCCAGTTTATCATTACTTTTATTTCACACTCAGTGCCGAGTCCTTACGTAATGACCATTGCCCGGAGAGATGGGATGCCGGGTGGAAGCCAGTTGTCACAGAGTTGATCAAAAAGATTTAGCTAAGATCGTGACTAGTTGCTAAAGGCCAAGTGTGAGCAAGTGTGAGAGCATTGACCCTGGCATTCAGGCCCAAGGGGAGGCCAAGGCCACTCGTAGGCTCTCTGCCCCTGGCCTGACAGAGTTCCGAGGAGAAACGCGGGCAGGGGGCACATCCTGAGAAAGTGTCTCTTGTGGCACAGAGCTCTACCCAGACCGTCTCCCCTCATTTCCCCGAAAGAGCAGCCTGGAAACATTCGGTGAATGGCAGCGAAACCGGTGACCTTGGGTGTGGGTGAAGACTTTCTCCATCTGGGCTCGGGGTGGAGACACAGAGAAATCCTTCCACCCGCAGGAGAGGGCCAAGACTACATCCTTGGCCCATGGGAGGAGGGCAGAGTCGCTTCACTAAATGCTCATTGGCCATGTGCTCAGGGCCCAGGCATCTGACTGAGCAGGTCCATGTGAACAGCAGGGGACATTGCAGTCTCCTGTCCCCCCACTGTAAACCAGAGACTGACCAGTGTTGAGAACATTTATCTCCGCTGCCCCGCACACTCCCCTGGTAGCATGAACTTGGACTCCTCTAGCATTACCTCATTGTTAAACTGCTCATGGTAAACCTGCCCAAACTTTGTTCCAGAGGGAAACGCTTCTTTATTAATTTGGTCAGAAAACAACTCTACTTCTTGTCCAGAAGGGAAACACTATTGCTCTCTTTCCAGACTTTGCTCAACAGACGTCCTTGAAATATAATTCAGAATGAAAGGCGTGCCTCTCACAAGTACAGAGACGCAAGAATCCCATGAAAAATTATTTCCCTAAGCTCTTTTTTTAGGTTATTTGTGCTGACAACTTGTCTGTTAGGTTGATCCATGTGGATGAAAGAATCAGTAGTTATTTCTCTTGTTGAGCTGCATTTCATCATATCAGTATGCCAGATTTATTTATGCATTCACCTGCTGATCTTCCTTTATGTTGCTTTGCTTTTGGATATAGTTTTTTTTTTTAAAAAAATAGCTATTCTCTGAACAGTCATGTAGAAATCCTTACATGAACATATGTTTTCATTATAGCTCAGTCAGTATGTAAGCGTGGCATTGCTAGGTTCTGTGACAAGTGTATGCTTGACATAATAAGACACTTTCACCGTGTTTCCAAGGAGGCACCGCCATTCTGACATGCGCTGTATGAGATTCCATATCTGCACTAACTCTCAGTAATGCCGGTGGTTTGAATCTGGCTGTGGCTGTGCTCGTGAAGTCATATCCCACTGTGGTTTTAGTGGACAAATCACATGGAGCAATTTTCCATGTGCTTATTTGCCATTCATGTGCCTTCATTCATGATGTCTTTTGAAATCTGTTGCCCATTTGATATTGGCAGGTTTGATGATTGCTCTGTAAGAGCTCTTTCTATGATTATGAATGCCGTTCATTTGTATGTTGTCAGTATTTTCTCACAGTCTATATTTTGCCTTATTATTTTCTTGAGAGCATCTTTTGAATAATGGTATCAGTGTTGAAGAAGTCTAGTTTATCATTATTTTTATTTCATACTTAGTGCTGAGTCATCTCTACACATTTTTTCCTTCTCTAAAGGTTTACTACTAGAAGTTCTTAGCCCCAACTTTTACACTTACCTCTGCAATGTATTTTAAATTAATATCATTTTGGAGGTGGTCGTTGGTTTATGATGGTTCAGTGCAAAATGGTGCGAGTTATGATTTGTCCGACTTTACAGTGGTGTGAAAGGGATAGGCATTCAGCGGAAACCATATTTCAGCTTTGGATTTTGATTTTTCTTGCTGCTGGACAGCGGCAGCAGCCTCAGGGCCCCACCAACCCGCTGTCAGGAGAGCAAACCACCAGTAATGCACAGTGCACTGTGTTGCCAGTGGGCTTTTTTTGTTGTTGTTTTTTTGTTTTGGGATAATGCATATTGTGTTTTCCCACCCCACCATGTCTGCAAAATGCTCTTATATGTCCTGCTTCTGGTGGGAAGAATTGGAAGGCAACGACTCTCTCAACGAAACCAGATAATTGCCCGGCTATAGGTTAATGCCAGTGTTCTGAGCTTGTTTAAGGTAGGTGAGGCTAAGCTATGGTTTTCGGTTGGTTAGGAATATTAAATACATTTTTGAATTAGGATATTTTCAACTTACAGTGGGTTTCTAGATGCGACCCCATCATAAGTTGAGAAGTATCTGTAATGTGAGAATGGGTTCGGTATTCTTTTTTCCATTCAGATATTTTGTTGTCTTGGAATCAGTCAAAAGACTATCATTTCCATCTTCAATTACTTTGGTGCATCTTTTCAAACGCAGTTTATAGGTAAGATTTTGGGCTCTCTATTCTTCTCTGTTGATATGACTAACTTTATGCCCAAATCATATTATATTACTTACTGTGTTTTTATACTGAGTTATAAAGTCAGGTAGCATGTATTCTTGAACTTTGTTTTTATTTTTAAATATTTTGTTTTGACTGTGCTGGGTCCTTCACATTTCTGTTAAATTGTAGATTTAGTTTCTCAATTTCTATAAGATGATGCAAAATCACCTCCTGGTATTTTTATTAGAATCCTTTTAAATCTATAGATCAGTTTAGGGACAATGATATCTCTATATTGATTTTTCCAATTAGTGATATATCTCTTTTTTGGTGAAGATTTTCCTCACCAGTTTTTGAAGACATTAGAATACAGGTTTGAAAATATTTTATTCACTTTCTTTCTGAGTTATTTTTATTTTTTTAAAGATTTTAAAAATTTATTTATTTTAGAGACAGGGGAAGGGAGGGAGACAGAGAGGGAGAGAAACAGCAATGCATGGTTGCCTCTCACATGGCCCTCACTGGGGACCTGGCCCGCAACCCAGGCATGTGCCCTGACAGGGAATTGAACCAGGACCCTCTGGTTCCCAGCCCGCGCTCAATCCACTGAGCTACACCAGCCAGGGCTTTGAGTTGTTTTTAATTTTTCTTTACTTTTTTATTTTGGATATATATAAAATAGTATTTGTCATTTTGACCTATCTGTAAGTGTACCATTCAGTGGTACATGCATTGCTGTGGAATTGTCACCTCTATTGGTTTCCAGGACATTTTCACCCTCCCTACACTGAAACGGGGAACACATCAAGGATGACTCTGCATGTCCCCACCCTCCTCAGCCCTGGGGAACACCACTCTGTCCCCGTCTCCATGTGCCTTCTCGGTGACACATGAGTGGAGTCACACAGCACCTCCGTGTTGGCCCTTCTGCATCTAGAGTGTTTCATGTAGCATAAGACCGTCAGGGCTCACCCGTGATGCAGTGGGTATCAGAAATTCCTTTTATCGGAGGCCCAGTGATATTCCATTGTGTGTATATATCACCTTTTCTTTATCCGTTCATCTGTCCGTGGGCTTTTAGGTTGCTTCCATCTTTTGGCTACGGTGAATAATGCTGTCAACAGTGGTGTAAAACTGTACAGTCTAGTCCTTGCTTCTAACTCTTTTGCTGGTGCATTGAATAAGTCAAGGTGGAGTTGCTATATTGTGTGAGAATCCCATTTGCTATTTTGCATATCTGCCTTCCCGTTTCCATGGCAGCTGCAGTGTTTCACACTCCCATCAACAATGCAGCGCGGTTCCAGTTTCTCCGCGTTTTCGCCAACACTTCCTTTTATTCATTTTGATAATAAGCTTTCTAATGGGTGTGAAGTGGCATCTCGTTGTGGCTTTTATTTGCATATTTCCCTTATTATTGATGATTTTGGGCGTCTTTTATTTGCTTATTGGCCATTTGTGTATTTCCTTTGGAGAAATGTCTGTTCATATTCTTTGCTCATTTTTAATTTGGGTTATTTTTCTTTTTTATTATTCAGTTGTCTGAATTCTTTTTAAATATATTCTAGATAGTAATATCTTATCAGATACATCATTTGCAAATGTTACCTGCCATTCTGTGGATTGCCATTTTACTCTTCTGATATTATGTTCGATGCTTTTAGATTTGTTATTGTAAATGGTAGTTTTAAGATTTTATCTTCAAAATGTCTACAATTACAGACTTGTGCTCCACAGCCCCAAAACAGTTGCCTCATATGTGGGAGGACTCACCCTCTTCCTGTCCTACAGAGGTTCAGAAGTATGACCCAGTCCTTAAATTAGGTTGTTTTCATTCTTTCCATCCTACTCTACAATGTATCTGATTTCAGAACATCGGGCCAAAATATCCATTTCTAGCTATATGCATTATTCTTAACAGGAACCTGTCTAAGTCAAGGGAAGAACCCTGGCTCTGTCGTGGGTTAATAGTACAGTAATCGGTTAGAGGAAGCTTCACTGCCATTCACAGTTTTATTTATTTTTCATAATTTATTATTAATTGAATTTATTGGGGTGATTAGTTAATAAAATCATATAAATTTCAGGTATACAATTCTATAATACATCATCTCTGTATTGTATTGTGTGTTCACCACCCCAAGTCTCCTTCCATCACCATTTATATATACTCCCTTTTTTCCCTATTCCCCCTCCCCCCACCCCCTTCCCTCTGGTAATCAACATACTATTGTTTGTGTCTATGACATTTTTTTTTTACTTCTTCATCTTTTTCATCAAGCCCCTTAACCCCCTCCCCTCTGACAGCTGTCAGTCTGTTATCAGTCTCTGTGAGTCTGTTTCTATTTTGTTTGTTAGTTTATTTTATTCATTAGATTCCACATATAAGTTGTATCTTTATTTGGAGGCCTGGAAGCAGAAGTAGATGGCCTTGGAGATAATGAACTTCAAGTCGAGAGCCCCTCCCATGAACAGACTCCTTTGATTGCTTGGAGTCACTATTAGTTGTAGATTGTGCTAGGAGAGGAAATGAAGACAGATTGCAAGCCAGAAGACTTTCTGTGTAAGCAGTTCTGCTAAATTGCCTAAAGTAATTTCACAAGAAATGGACCTTGAACTCCAAGCTCCAGTAATTATTTATGATCTCTTTTCTTATTCTAAATAAATATTTACTTCCATACCTAATTTTGTATTTGCAATTTTGTAATTTTTTTCTTTAAAAAATCTTCTTATCTTTTATATGTTGTAATCTCCTCAAAATCGTGATTTGCCTCTGTGCATTTTAATGCTGGATAATGCCCAGCTGTGAAGTCTGGTACGATGAGAGGTATGCTAGTCTTCACGGAACGTGAGAGAAGGAGCATTCAGGTAGGGAGCTGAGATAAGTACTTGACATGAGGCCTCAGCAAGTGGCATTCTCCCAGGTGGCATCCACGTATTATGTATAAAATTTGAGAACATGAAAGAAAGTTACTTTTGCAGGGCCTTGCTTATTTCCCTTTGCAAAATCTTCAGGTTTCTCCACTATATATGCACCCCAGTTTAAGGTGTACTGTCTTGGATTCAAACAAGGCATTAATTCACCTTGTTCAGTGATTAACAGTCCTCTTATTGTGATTATTTAAATGTTTTAATAATTTAATGTACTGTGATACACCTGTGTACAGTCCAGATACTGCTTTTTATTCTGCCATATAGAATCTAATGTGTTTTCCTCAATTCTGAATAATTTCTCACTAACATTTTGCTTTCCTTTTTTTTAGCAGATACCTAGTATTTTATCTTTATACCTACTTACATCTCCTTTATTCCTCAACAAAAAATACCTAGCGTGCTGTAGATGGCAAAGCACTCAGCACTGAGTGCAAAGAGCCAGGGCTGGTTACTCGCATGTCTCTGGTACTTAGAAGGAATACAGGTCTCGGGTCTCTGTTCCTTCTCTAGACAGTTGTCACTGTTACTTGGGGATGGCCCCATTCACTCACTTATACACACACTGTTATTTATTTACTATATGCTGAAAACTCTAAGAAAGGGTAAACACAAGGAAAGAAGCTGTCTTTTCTAACATTTTTTTACTTTTTAAACATTTCTCTGTGTAGTACATGCATATGATTTAAACATATAAATAATACCTTGATGTGTATGTAGTTGCCTTCCCCACCCCTTCGTAGTCCCAGTTCTTATTCTAAATACAGTCCCGTTTCATTCTCACGTGTGTGTGTGTGTGTGTGTGTGTGTGTGTGTGCGCGCGCGCACAACCAGCTCTCCAGGACTGCACTTGATTTTCTCACCAGTTGCTCTGGCACAACTTAGCTGGTGTCTTGCACTCACCCCCATTGCACACACACTGGTCCTGGCCACTCTGCCAAATCAATGCCCACCAGTTTGTGTGCATTTTGCCTCCCAGCAGCTTTTACAGACACTCATCCGGAGCTGTCCATTCCCCCTTAGTCCCGATTCTGTCGTTTTGTGCCTTTTCCCATTATTTTTTACTACCATTTGATTTTGGTTTCGGTAGAATGTGGATATAATATTTATGTTTAACGCATGGTTTTTAATCAGGGGTGAACTAAGTACACAGGGCCCCTCAGTTCATTCTGTGGCATTTATGCATAAAAGTACTAAGTGAGAAGCTGACAGTAAAAGGCATTTGATAAATGCAAGTCTCCTCTTTTCTCCTCCTTCCCGGTCTTACTAGAGATGCAAGCCCTCTATTAGGAATGATGAAGCATCTAGTAATGGGGTCTGCGATTCTGCATGGCTCCCATTCTGCACGAGCAACTTAATGCATTAACATAAAGCACGCACCTTTTTCTCCGGGCTTACGTGCTTACAGGAAAACGTACCAGTTGATTCCTGTTCTGTTTTACATCATCTATAATAAAGTCCTTGTGTCACTTCACACAAGTGCTTTAAATATAGTGTCACATTTTTGGACTGAAATCATACTGTCCTATAAAGTTTCTAACCAAATCGTTTCTGTGCATGACATAAATGTATACCGTTTGTGCAACAAGGCGAGAACACGTCACCAAGAGCCTAACACACTGACGTCTGGTATTCCTTGAAAAGCCTCATAAATGTGACGGTTCCCAAAGCACTGGAAAGCTCATAGAGCGTTCACAGTTCCAAACTCCAATATTCCAGTATAAAACATAAAAAGGGTTAAGATTCCACCCCCAAATTGCCACAGACATGACTTGCTACTCAGTTTGTTTCTCCATTTGTTCAAAGCGCAACCCAATCAAAATTATTCATCGCAGTGCCTAAGAAATAATGAAACGAACGTAACTCATCAAGCAGCAGTCTTAGAAGCATTATCTAAATTCTACATGATACTCATAGCTGAAACCGTGAGCTTGAAATTTGCCTTGTAACCCAGTCTGTACGAGTGGAATGAAGAGAGGTTATCACCGACAGTCAGGAGTGGCGTGAGGTCGCTCATTTCAGGGGGTCCCTGGCTGAAGTCTTCGAATCCACTTGATGTTTTCAGCAGCAGCCTGTTGCAGGCAGTCGGAACACATTTCCTGTGTATGTCTTCTGCCCGCAAATGTAATGCCTTTCCCATCGGAACAAAGTACTTATCGCGCACGTGTGTTATTTTTATTTGACCGCTCGCTGTCCAGGTGGGGGCTTTTCACTTGTAAATCAGAAATCCGGGGCATGAAAGACTCAACATAAAATGGATTTCTGATCAAAGAAGTCTTACCTTTTTACTTTGTTCAAGTGTGCAGGTATTTGCAGGGGAAGTATCAAATTATAAATACCTTCCATTCTGCATGTAAACCACACACAGAGTTTTGTGCCCTTTAAATCAGGGCCAAGAATGATGTCCAATAACAGCAAACAAACCAAACCAACAAAACCCCCCAAAATTCGTGGGAATACTTCTTGTCGTATTGTCTATTTTAGTGACAATCCTGCCATCCTTACTGATGGAATGTTTACTGGGTGAATGGATTTCTTTTATTCACCACTAACTGATTTATCCTTAAGGATGCTGTGTATCGATCTATTGTCTGCTCTGACATAGACTGAACTCTAAGAACTGGGAATAGATTGAGTCTGTGATACACACTCTTAAGACTTTAAGAGACAAATTTCTTAAAAAAACAGAATTAGCAGCATTTTGACATCTTGCAAAAGCACCCTTGCTAAAAACTAATTTGGAAAATATGTACCTGTAAACATAAAATATATTTACTAGTCCTAAAGATTTTTAATAGCTTATTCACTCACATAATATTTTTATACATTGAAACTTATTTTTGT
Source organism: Micronycteris hirsuta (assembly GCA_004026765.1). Taxonomy (NCBI): domain Eukaryota; kingdom Metazoa; phylum Chordata; class Mammalia; order Chiroptera; family Phyllostomidae; genus Micronycteris; species Micronycteris hirsuta. The sequence continues at coordinate 15,906 of PVJI01009796.1, read as the reverse complement.
TTCCTCTTCTTTAATTTTAACAGCTTTAATGGTATACGCTATATAAACTGTAATCTACACATCATTAATGGATACATCTTTTTAAAAATTTTAGTTTTAAATTGCAGTTGGCATGCAGTGTCTGTCACTCTGTGTTAGTCTCAGGTCTGCAGCACAGCGCTGAGACAGTCACACACTTTACCGAGTGTTCTCCACCCCCACCCCCGGCATTTCTAGCACCCGCCTGGCGCCCACTTAGTCATTGCGATATCATTGGCTGTTCCCTGTGCTGTCCTTTACATCCCCATGACTGTTTTGTAGCTACGGATCTGTACATCTCAATCCCTTCGCCTTTTCTGCCCAGTCCCCTCACCCCCTTCTTTGGCCACCATCAAAATGTTCTCTGTATTTATGAGTCTACTTCAATTGTTCATTTATTTTGTTTTTCAGATTCCACATACAAGTGAAATGATATGGTGTCTGTCTTTCTCTGTCTGACTTACTTCACTCAGCGTAATTCCCTCTAGGTCCGTTCATGCTATTGTTAATGGTAAGGTTTCATTTTTTATGGCCAAGTCATATTCTATTATATATTTTTATAACTTTTCTATCCACTCATCTATTCATGGGCACTTGGGTTGCTTCCATATCTTAGCTATTGTAAATAACACAGGGGTGCAGATATTCTTTCACATTAGTGTTTAGGGTTTCTGTGGTTAAATTCCCAGATATGGAATCACTAGGTCATAATTTTTTTTCCGTTTTTAATTTTCGGAGGACTCTTCACACCGTTACCCGTAGTGGCTGCACCAATCTTCATGCAGAGGTGCATCTTGATAATCTTATATTTAGACACACGTACACAAATACTCTGAAACCATCACCACAAACAAGATATGTTCTTCTCCCCCAAAAGCTTCCTTTTGCCTTTTTGCAGTCCCTACCACCATGCCTCACCAAGAGATCTCCTTCTCTCATTAGAGATTAGTCTGAATTTTGTCCAATTATATAGAAATGGAGTCATATAGTATTATGGTTTTTGTCTGGCTTCTTTCATGCAGCATAATCGATTTGACGTGCATTCGTTCCTTGTGTGTTTCAATAGTTCACTTACATTAACAGTTATTATCTGAACTATTGCTGTTTGTGTTCCCATTCATCACCTGTTGAAATTCAATCCTCTTTCAGGCTATTACAAATTAAACCATTATGGATATCAGTTATAATATTTCACTTGCTTACATTTATTTTGGGTTAATACATAGAATTAGTGACTGTATTACATGGTGTGTGTGTGTTAACATATGCACGGAGCTGCTGAGCTGAGTTCCACCAGGACTCTGAGACCCCCAGCTCCTCCAAATCGGTGCCCATACATAGTGACACCCGACTTCCAAGGTTCAGCGGTTCTCACAGGTGTGTGATTATGTGCCCCTGAGTTTATTTCCCCCTGGTGAGGATATTTGCAGTTTGCATATTTATTTAGCAGAGTGTTTGTACAAACATTATTGTTGTTTTGTTTTCTAATGCTGAAATTTAGGAGTTCTTTACATATCCAGATAAAATTTTTGTCAGATACATGATTTGTAAATATTTTCACCTTGTTTATGTTTTGTCTTTTCTTTTTATAAAATAGACTTTGTTTTCTAGAGCAGTTTTAACTTCATAGCAAAACTGAGCAGAAGGTAGAGACGTTTGCCACGTATCCCGTGCCCCCACTGCTGCCTCCCTTGTTACGAACACCCCCCAGCAGAGTGGCACGTAGCTTAGCACGGATGAACCTGGGCTGGTGCGTCGGAATCACCCGAAGTCTGCAGTTCACATCAGGGTTCACGCTCGGTGTTGCATATTCACTGTGTTCACTCTCAGTTTGTACAAATGTATAATGACATGCACTCATCAGTACAGCATCCTGCAGAATAGTTTCACTACCCTAATAATCCTGTGTTCTATCTATTCTTCCCTCTTCCCCACCCCTCACTCTGATCTTTTTACTGTCTCTATAGTTTTTGTCCCAGAATGTGTGTGTGTGTGTGTGTGTGTGTGTGTGTGTGTGTGTGTATAATGTAGTTGAAATGATAGAGCATGCAGATTTTTCAGATTGGCTTCTTTTCTTAGAAATGTGCACTTAAGGTTCCTCTATGACTTTTCATGGTTTGATATTTCATTTCATGTAAATGCTGAGTAATATCCCATTGTCTGGGTGTGCCACCGTTGATTCTTTATTGATCTGCTGAAGGACATCTCGGCAGTTTCCAAGCTTTGGCAGTTATGAACAGAGCTGCTGCAACATCTGTATGCAGGTTTTTGTGTGGACATAAGTTTTTAAATTCTTTGGGTAAATGTTGAGTGTGATTGCTGGATCATATGGTGAGAGTGGGTGTGGTTTTGTGAGAAGCTGCCCAGTGGTCTTTCAGAGTGGGTGGGCCATTTTGCATGTCCAGCGAGGAAGGGGGGCTGCCTGCTGCCCCACATCCTCACCAGCATGTGATGTTTGTCGGAGTTCGGGATTGTGGCCGTGCTCATAGGAGCGCTGTGGTATCTCATTGTTTGAATTTGCATTTACTTGATGATGTTTTATGATGTGGAGCATCTTGGTGAAGAGTTGGTTAAGGTCTTTGGCCCAATATTTAGTTGCATTTTTTAAAAAAGACATTTTAATATGTTTTGACAATAGCCCTTGATCAGATATGTCTCTTGAAAGTATATTCTCTCAGTCTGTTCCTGTAGTTGACACTAACTTTCTCATAGCAGAATTTTTAATTTTCATGAAGTTAAGCTTATCACTTGGTTTGTTTTTTTCTTTCCTGGACCATTTCTTTGGTATTATATCTGAAATTACATGATCATCCAGAGTTTCTTCTGTGCTGTCTTCTAGGAATTTTATTGTTTGAGTTATACATTTATGTCTGTGATCCATGTTTGAGTTAATTTTTATGAAAGATGCAAGTTCTGTGTTAGTGCATCTTTTATTATCTCAACAAGGTCTTTCAAAGAGCAGACATTCTTATTTTGATGAATTCAGTTTGTCGATTTTTTTTCTTTCACAGACTGTGCTACTGTTATGAGATACAGGAAATAATTTTGGACTTACAAAATCAAAAATGTTTTCTATTATGTTTTATCTTGCAAGTCTGTAGTTTCAGGTGTTACATTTAGGGCAAGAACTGATTTTGAGTGATGTTTTTAGTCACGGAGCCACGTATGGAGCCACGTACGGATCAGAGTTCTTTTCCTTTTTGCATATGGATTTCCAATCTTTACTATGTGTAGAAAAGACATACATTTTCAGATTTTAACTGTAAAGTAAAAGGAAACTTTGTATTTGAGCATCAAAAGCAGAGTTCCCAATACAGAGTTTAGTTTAATGATATCAGTTCAGGAAAGGTTTTGCGGAGAAGATAGAAAGCAGCCAAGAGAACACATACCGTGAATATATGCAAACAGCTTGCCCTGTACCCTGGAAGGAGGGCAGAGGGACAAAGGTGTCGTTACCCGCGTGACTGAGAAGGTTCCCCTCGAAGGGGCACATTCGTCCCTTGCTTAGAAATGCGTCAGTAGCACTGAGTGTGAGATGGTTGGCATTTCCAGGATTGAGAAGGAAAACACTTGACAAACAGCGTTTTTGTAGCCATTTCTAAAACTGCCAAAAATATTATTTCTCGGGCTACCTAGAAACACCTTGTAAATGACATCGAGAGTTTGTAGGGGTCCTGACGTGAAATGAAATGGAAGCCCAGGGGAGTCCGTTGGACAGTAGGGAGCTTGGATTTTATTTAATGGCTGTGTAAGGATCATAAAAATGACGATAAATTACATCATATAGAAGGTTTTCTCTTTTGGAACACTAAATATTCTATGTTCTTTTAAATTTTAAAATAATGCAAATTACCTTTAAAATGCAATCCCTAATGCACATGTCAAGAAATAAAACATTCTGTCCTAAACCCGTGATCATTTCAGAACAAAACTAGTCCAGTCTGTGTTAATGGAGGTATTTCTTCTCAGCAGTAAGAATTCTCCTTAACGTTTACCAACATGCCAAAAGTTGACAATTATATCAAAATGAACACTATGTGAAAATATTTACAGATTGTTGTTAGAGATTCAGATGAATGTCAGAAAACTCATCCAGTGCTTGATTAGAGGGTTACAGCCACTTTGCTCATTAAAAAAAAAAAAGTTTAGTCAGTAGCATGGACCATTTTGTATGATATTAAGAAAAGTGATACTTTGATTATGATTCTTCCTCTTTGAAACTGAGTCTTTATTCACTGAACCAAAGCTAACTACCTTAGATATTAGATACACAGTGCAAAATTCATTAATATCGTCATTCATTCGGATACACCATTCATTAAGAGAGAGCTATTATTTAATTATGTCTCTGATGGTGTAGATATGACAGGACATTGCATCAAGCTGTAACAATTCCTGCTTTACAATTGTCAGGCCTCAGGTGTATTGTGGTAATTGCTTTTTATGAACTCAGCTCCTACTCTGCAAACACAATGCCATTTTACCGCTATCTGCAGTTGAAGAACAAAGTACAGGGAAATAGAAACACTTATGATAGAAAATACTGTGATTCTTTTCCAATTTAGTTTCCTGATAATGTTCAACTTTAAAAAAAAAATCTTTTTCTAATCAACACATCTATAAAAGTTAGATTTTTTTAGAAAGAAGTCTTCTCTAATTCCAATTTTATGAACTGCGTGAGGTTATAAATTGAACATCCTAAGGCAGATGGAGCTTCGCGGCCCACCTGAGAAACACACCGTTTGTCACCATCTCTTTCACCAAGTTATCCGCGTGTAACTTTGAATGTGAACCTGGGCTGAGACTTACGTCACAGGGGATTTTAAGAGATTAAAAGCTGTGGTTCAAGGAGAGCTAGCAAACTAATGTTCCAGTATTTACCAAGAAAGAGAAATCCATCTCATCTCTGTCCCCGAAGAGGCCCGGAAAGTCTTAGTCTGCCACATAAGAAATTGTATCATTTGGCAGTTTTGAAAGGTATAAAAGCATTAAGGTTTCTCTTCAATTTTTGTTTTTAAAAATTTTGTAATAAAACCAGGAAATGGTAAAGATGTCAATATGCAAAAGCCCTAAAATTAAACTAAGCTTCAATTAAAAACAGTAGGTCCTATTACAGATAATGTAGTTCTTGCTATAAGAATTGTTATGTTTTGGTCTGGCTGGTATAGCACAGTGGATTGAGCGCGGGCTGAGAACCAAGTGGTCCCGGTTCGATTCCCAGTCAGGGCACATGCCTGGGTTGCGGGCCAGGTCCCCGGTGAGGGCCATATGAGAGGCAACCATACATTGCTGTTTCTCTCCCTCTCTTTCTCCCTCCCTTCCCCTCTCTCTAAAAATAAAAAAAAATCTTTAAAAAAAAAAAGAATTGTTATGTTTTAGTAGAGTGAATGTTTCCATAAAATTATTAAAAGTAAAGTAAAAATGTGTAGCTTAGGTATCCAAGATCTTTGCTTTACCATCTAAATAACAAATACAAATAAACTTTCCCACTAAACACAAACTCAGACTTTGAAAGTAAGTGATAGTATTTTGTGAGAGTGCTTGAGTCGTCACATATACTTCTCAATATCAGTTACTTTTGGAATAGTTACAAAAGAAGTCAAACTCAAAGTAGAAATTGAAGTGTATGAATTACAAAATCCATGAGATCTCAGAAATGGATTAACAGTGTGTCATAATAGTTAACATGCATAAATATTTTCTAAACTACCCTAGATCTTTCAGGGTGTGAAGTCATATGCACCTGAAGAATTATCAAACATAAAATTTAAAAAATATGTATTAATTGAGCCATCTAAAGATCATTGTTGTAAGGTAACTATTTAAGTGTCCAAAAAAAGAGATCTTTTTACTTCCCCTAAATCTTGACCAAATAGTGCGATTACCAATCCCTGGGGTTCTCTGTCTCCAGAGTTAAGGTTTCCATATCTCTAGTAAATGCTTCAGAGCCTTCTCTGATTTTTCATTAACATAAAACAACTTGGGATAAAGCTACTGCTTATATAGAATATGAGTGCCCCAAATCTATTTTTGTACAATGAAAGAAATGGAGTTGTAAGATCACTAAGAGTAATAAATAGTCAACATGAAATATCTTTCTCCCAGTATATACACTGTTAAGCCTGGACATATTCTTTAACAGCTTAACTTAGTAGTTGGCAAGTAAAAATATTTTATGTTTGAGAGTAACTTTTGATTTTAAATTTAAATTGATGTGAAAGTCCTAGTAAAAAAGAACTGAGCTCAGTATTTTATCTTTCTTCTTTGTGGATTTTGTGAATAGTGACTTTTTATTCTCTACCACATCAATTTAAATGTCCTACATTTTTAATTTGTGTGACACTTTGTAGAATTAGAACTTAGTTTTCTTTAACTCATCAAGCTCTTTACATCTTATGGAATTTCAATACTAGTGTAGTGTTAAAAGTGTATGCTTTTGGTGAAGGAGATTTTGTTAAAAATTATTAAATTCTTGTTCTTCTCATGGCAAGATGGAAACTCCAAATGACTCTGAAGTAATTTTTGTAGTTGTATCTGTATGTTTAGTATTATTTATTTAAAAACTGGCCGTATGTTGTTTCCAGGGCACCCAGTCAGGATATTTTGCTGTATAGCAGCCCGAAGGGTCTTTGGATTTTCCTAACTTTTGGCAGAGTTACTAAAAGTTGTACATGTGGTTATTTTGAGGCAAAAACGACACAGTTTGTGCAAAGCGAGTGGGAGAAACTAGTGAGCTTGTGTTTATGTTTGATCTCCCATCTTATATGCTACAAGAAACTTGGGTTTTCAACCCTTTGATGACTGTCTAATCTCCGTGATGAAGCGGCTCCGGGCACAGGAGTGCAACCCGTAGAAAAGCCTCAAGAAACTTTTTTTTTTTTTGAGTCAGTGATTAAATTTAAGAACCACTAGAAAATCAGAAAAGCTAGAAAGCACAAAAAAGTAAATATTCTTCTTTCAGTATGGATATTTAGCATAAATTGTTTCAAAAAGTTTTATGCACCTTTGAGAAACTGAAAGACCAGTTTTTCAAATATTTCAAAACCTAACAATGGGATTATTTAAAAATTAGGAATTTAACATTCAAAATAAGGACTTGAAAAGTAAAACTTACTTTATGTTCATTAATCTTCTCCAACAGTTTATTTAACTCCATACTATTTGTTTCTAATGAGCCAAGCCATGGTTCACTTCATATATGAATTCATCATTAGCCTCTGCTAATGATATTTTCATCAAAAGATTAGTTTTTAGAAAATTAAATTATGATTTAATTAATATACATTAACAACAACAACAAATTCACAGCAGATGTGATTAGATAGTGTTTTCGAACCATTATTTACAAAGCAGTGCTGGTGGTACTTTGTGTTAAGAAGGCCTTTTGCTCCTAGAATTTTTCTCCTTACATTTAAAAAATAAATGAGGTGCAAATTAGGAACTAATTTTTTCTCTTAGGAATTTAGAGTAGCATACTCGGAGAAAGACATTGAAAGAGAAGTTGAGGCATTGTCGGGTTCGTTCCTGGAGAATGTCTGACCTCAGCAGAATTTCAGGAGATCCCTGGGCCGGCCGGTGTGTCCAGAGGCCCCCCATGTCCTAGCTTTTATCCTTCACGTTGGCGCAGGGCGAATCTGTGCCGCAGTCTGAGCTGTGATTAGTGTGTTTGGCCCTAACTGCTGACTCGACTTTGTTATCCTCCAATTTGTAACCAAATAGGTTTTTTTTTTACCCCTGTAAGGACATTAGACAAAATATAAGATAATCAAACCTACCATCATTTCATTGAATAATGAGTCTTGATAAAGTCATTAGATTTATTTTCCTCTCTAAACTTCTTGTTTTCTCGCTGTTTGCTTTGGTTTTGCTTTGGTTTGTTTACTTCAACAAGGCTGTGTTCTTATTTTGTTCTAGATTGTCTAGAAAAGTTGTAATACCAAATTTTGATGTATTATCTTTTGTAGGTGACTTTTGCATTAGAAATGATAATAATTTAAAAATACCAGGTTGAAAGTAGCATACTCCTTCTTAAAAACTCAAATTTTTTAATCAAAATCCAAATTGTTATAATGACTAAAATGTGGCCTTCTGCAGGGAATGTAAAATTAGTAAAATAAAAACATCAGTAAAAGAGAAAACATACATATTATAAATATATGTCGTCTATGTTTATATAAATGCATATATAAAACTGCGTGTCTATACATAGATGCCAGCTTTGTGACTAATGAACTTATTCCAAATGCTATAAAAGGAAAGCTTGCTTAATTTTAAGTATAAACAATGAATGTGAATTACCTAATGTAGTCATAGTACCCAAAATACCGTGGTTCACATAGTAAGTGATTTCCTAAGTAAAAGTACCAAGGCTACTATACAGTATTTTTTTTAATGATAGAAATTTAATAGAAATGAAAGAAATGATAGAAATGGAGATTTTTCTGGGGAACCCAGGGAAGCCGAGGTTACAGAGCAGGTGGCTACCAGCCTGAGATCCCAGAGCAGGTGGGGAGCTGCACAAAATAAATCTTCACAAAGCCATTAGAACAGGTTGTCTTATTTTTTAAAATCACCTCTATAGACTTTTGCCTACCCGTGCTTTTCCCCCACTAAGTTAAGGTTTTCGACTCTGACTTAATCTATTGCGTTCCCCTCAGCACTTGCTACCCTTTGCCTAAGTCTATTACTAGAGCCAGCTCAACAATTTTTATCAGGAGATGTTGCACTGACTTTACAAAAAATAACCCTTTTATATATAGTACCCCAATGAAAGACAATTCATAAATTAACAAAGCACCACACTCACTGTGAAAGTTCACACCAAGTTCGTCCTTGTTCTGTGCACCAACTCCACACTGCATTTCCCTACGTGGGCCGAGGCCCCGCGCTGCTGCTGTGTTAACTGCTCCGTGAGGCCATCGCCAAGGGACAGTTCACTGTGGTCCTTTCCTTACGGTCCAGAGGGTAAACCCTTTTTGGCAGAAAACTCCCAAGAAGAGTGATCCTATCCGAGTTAAACAATGCGAGGTGCTCAGTGTCCCTTCACAGTGACGGACAGTGAGCTGTACAGTCATCTCAACCCCCAATTAGCAGAAAACGAAAGAGCCCCCAAGGAGTCCCTGCTGGCGTTAACCATTCAGGCCCCACCTGGGTTCCTACCACAGGTGAGACACCCGAGGACAGGAGGTCGAAGGACTCGGGTCATTGTGCAGGACTGGGACCGCTTGGATCACTGTTCCATTTGACAATATTTTTATAGGTCCATTGTTCTAGTCTTGCTCACTATGCTATTGTTTGATGTCCGTGATCCAGAGTCACAAAGGCTATAAACTATCATGGTCCCAGCAGGTGATTCAGAAACCAGTCAAAGAACAAAGCAGGATAAAATGATGCTGATGACTGTGCAAACAAACCCAGATCCCCGCGGATGAAACCTCATTTTCCCCTGCGAACAAAAATGAGCCGGGGTACTGAAGAGCGGGCTAAACTTTGATGTTCCTCTCTTACCGTGTTGGCTAATGAGTTTGAAAAGGGTTCAGAAACATTAAAAAGACTCATTGGTCTGTAGCCATAGAAACACGGTGTCCCCAGAACGAGACTCAAACCTGCTCGATTGGTAAGCTCACCTCAGTGAACTCAGTTTTGCAAGCAATTAATGTCAGCCCGGCACCGCTGAGAGCCAGCCAGTCCGGGCCAGACTCACTCCCCCAAACACAAGTCCCAGTGACACTTAATCAATGACAATCTCACCGGAGTAAACACTTGGCTACAGATGGTGTCAACCCACTTGCACTTCTGAGCGCCCACCACCCCCTAAGTTCCACGCTTCCCAAATGCTTTATAGAGGGTGAGCCGGCCTGGTGGTCTGGGAAGGACCGTGCCCTGTCGCCAGAGCACCCCTCACCGACATCGGAATGGGTTCATTTGTCCTCTCTCATACTGCAGGGTTTCACTGATGTTTCTGTCAACCTTTGCTGGCATTTATTTGGGGATACTGGTGCCAGAGTATATTCTTATATACGGTGGAGGAAATCTTTCCCTAGATACTGTTTTGTTTTGTTTTTAGTTTTTATTCTTTGACATTGCACACCAGAAAGGCACTGGATGCAATTCTAAATGAAAGTTAAATATGTGTGTGTGTGTATAGGTATGTGTGTATAAGTATATACTTGTATATACCTGTGTTTGTGTAAATAAATAATTTAAGGAACATCAACATTTCCATGCAATTTTTCCCTTCTAGGCAAAAACATAACATTTCTGTTTAGTATCTAGTTTTATATCCTGTAACACAACTTTATACAAGTTTTCTGTTTCTCATTAAATTGATATTTTATTATTTTATCTGTTCAGTGGTAATTGGACTATATACACTTTGCACCTATACTTTCTCATGTTTGTTTATTTGTATTTTGCTGGCAATTATCAATTTTTTCATAGATTTCATGGAAATATGTCTCAAAAAACACAATAGAAAGAAAGAGAGGAGGAGGAGCGAGAGGAGGGAGGAGAAAACCTCAGAGCAGAGTGCAATCACTGATGTGTGCATGTGGGTGTCTGTTTTTCATAGCCATGAGAACTTTGGGTAAATAAATTACTTGCAGGTTTAAAGAAATTGAAGCAACCCAAAGGAAAGAAACAGGCATGACCCTTGCACAGTGGTGAGTGATGGCGTCCCCCACACGTCACGAGTTGAAGGCACAGAGCAGGATCTGCTAGAAAAACTTAGTGAGGGAGGCGGGGAGGGGAGAGGATACAAATAACTGTAATTAAACAAACAAACAAAAAAAAACTTAGTGTAATACAGCTTGATTCACTTATCCTTTATTATATAATCTGTGGTTTTTGCACTTTATTTAAGAAATATTTTCTTACATTAGTTATATAAAGACATTCTTGTATACTATTTTTCAAAGACTTTATACTTCAGTTACATACTTAAGTCTCTGGTATCACTATTAACTGATGGTGCAGACCATGAAAAAGGAGTCCAGTTGCATTGTGACCCAATACGGAGAACTCATTTTCCCAATAACTGTTATGGGTTATTATTATTTCCCAGCTGATTAGAAATACTCCCCCGTGATATATCAAATTACTATACATGAGTTTATTGTTGCTCTTGTGGCTTTGGGTTTTTCTATTCTGCGTCATAGGATTTTTTTTTCCTATTCCAGCACTAATGTCACACTGTTTTAATAACTTGGGTTTGGCAAGGCATATGATTTTTGTCCCTTATAACAGAAGTACAGAGTTTCTAGTCTCCAGTGTCCCAGCTGCAGACAAATTGCATCCTTGGATAGACTGGGGATCTTTGCCCTTCGGTCCTGCAAAGCCCTGCAGAGTTTTCCCGACCCCAGAGGCCAGCCATGTGGGAAAATTCTGCCTTGGCGCTTAGGCTCTGTGTGCCACTGCATTTGTGCTTCCGGTCAGAGAAGTCTTACATTTGGACCCGCCCCACCCACTTTCATGGCTGGGGTGTCATTCTGCGTAGCTGAAGCACCCTGGAGAACATTTCCACATTTGCTGCATCATCACACTTAAAGTAAAACCGTTGTAAACCTAAATTTCATCCCTGTGTGTATAAATCTGATCCAAATTTGATTATACTTATAGAATAAATCCAAACACAATTTAAACATAGTTTTGAGTTGATACATAGCTGCATTACATCTGCAGCAACAAATCAATGTTGTCCTTAATATGCTTTTTCCAAATATGGCTGGGCCCTGCAGATATAGTATTATTTATATTTTATAGTCACATATTTTTATTAAAAATAGTATTATCCAGCTTAGTCATTCACTCTATTATCCTTCCTTTTTCAATTTCTTCCATCAATATTTATTGAACATGAGGTCTAAATGTGTTTAGATTGTATCAGAATATTACAATTCCCACAAAAAAACAGATTTCCAGCTCCTGAATATAATCATACCCTATAATAAGGACGGTAAACACATGTTCAAAATTTATTTTAAACACAGTCACTTCATGGGAAAAAAGGCATAGCATCTTACTCGAGCTATTTTAAGGGGAATAATATATATTTAGACATATATTCTCAAATGTGGGACTTTTTAAGCCTTCTTACTTTATAATCACTTTCTCAAAATAATTGGAAAGAGCATTGATGCTTTGTTCAATCTTTTGCCACAGTTTCAAAAAGAAATGTTATTTGCCTAAGATCGTTATTTTCTCAGAAGGAGCAAAATGGTTTCAATCATTTAAATCCAATTATGTGTATTTTACATCTAATTCATCCTTCAAATAAAATCAGTAAATTAGAGGTATTATTGTAACCAGATAGAGATTTCTCAGCTAGCAAGAGAAGGCAATTCTAACACCCGGGGTAAGAAATATCAAGCACCACTTTCAAGTAATAGATCCGGTATTCTTCAGATTGATTTGGCACCGCCTGACCTTACATTTATACCCCAGCCACTGAAAATGAAAATCTCATTTCTTCTGGGAAGAGATGTGAAATCAGTGTGAGCAAAAATGTTGAAATGGAATGTCATAAGGAGTGAAAAATACTGTTTTTGAGAATTAGTATGATCATGCATAATAGTTATATTGTTGCTAACTTGTCACTGAAAGACTGGAACACTTTTACTGGCGGCTCACTTATATGTAGTATTTAAATTTAAAATGGTTAACTTATTAAAACTTAATAGTAGAAATTATTGTCATTATGGCCACAGAAGTTTACAAATTGTTCCTGAGAATAACCCATAGTGCCATACTTACTTTTTGGGTGGAGATAGCTTTTATTTGAAACTGCAATGATGTTCTAGTAAATACAATTTGAACATTAATTTTCACTCATGTAGTAACACACCATTAATCTGAAGGTTCATTATGTAGTCATCTTCAAGGACAGAATTAAAAAGCTACAAAGAAAATTGGTGAACAGCTAGGCTGCAAGTTATCTACGTAGCAGTCAAGAAATGGTTAAAGGAATCTTCTTTCGCTGCTATCACAGGCACTACTAAATGAGAGAGCATTTTTTCATTAGTGGGCAATTTTTATCCCAGGAAGAAATGGTGATGTTTTAGAGTCAAGAAACAGCCACAAAGGGAAGAGATAATATTTCAGGCAATAATCTATCTGAAAGATTTGTATTTTGTGTACTAAACCAATAAAACCTCTCCAGGCCCTGTCTGTAATTCAAGGAGGGTGACAGAGAGTGTAAGTTGTTCGTGAAACTTAGGTCACCCGAGTCCATACGTCACACTGATGCTGTTGCAGGAAGGGATTATCCCTATTATTATTTTCATTAAAAGTCACAAATCTCCGACTGCTTGATTGTGATCCTTGAGCTTGCTGAATGCATCATCTCACACAGCACTGTCCTATTAACCGCACACCACTATGTAATTCAGCCATGAGTGCCTTCATTTGGTGGGGGAGTAAAATGAGCCTCTGAAACATTCCATCATTTTTCCAAGCCACATGGCTAATAGATGTTACACAAAGACATCATGTCCGGCCTAACTCCAGAGAAAACAGAATTACAAGAGCAATTGAAATAGAGCGGCGGAACTTCTTAGACTTGCCAGGTGTCACCTTGGTGATTTATGTTAGTTATGGAAAGGGAGTTATGAAAGAGTTCTGTATCAGCCTGATGACAACCTATAGACAACGCAGGGGTGAACAGAATAACCTGAAGTTCACTCTGAATGCTGAGGCAGCAAAAGAAAAAGAAAAAAGTGAGACTACACCAAACTAAAAAGCTTTTGCACAGGAAATGAAATAATCAGCAACATGAAAGGTGACCTACAGAATGGTAATCATATACCTGATACAGGGTTAATAGCCAAAATATAGGAGGCACACATATGATTCAACAGCAAAAAAAAAATCTTGGTTAAAAAGTAGGCAGATCTGAGTAGACATTTTTCCAAAGAAGATCGACGGCCAACAGGTACATGAGAAGATGTTCAGCATCACTATTCATCTGGAAATGAAAATCAAAACCACAATGAGACATCACCTCATACCTGTTAGAATAGCTTCTATCAAAAAAACAAGTAGCGTTGGTGAGGATGCGCAGAAAAGGAACCCCTTGTGCACTGTTGGTGCCTTTGCCCACAGGGCATCCAACATGAAAACAATATGGAGGTTCCTCAAAAAGTAAAAATAGAATTACCATGTAATCCAGAATTCCACTTCCGGGTTCTTACCCAAAGAAAACTAAAACACTAAGTTAAAAAGACATGTGCACCCCCATGTACACTGCAGCATTATTTATAAATCCAAGCCATGGGAACAACCCAATTGTCCATCACCGGATGACTGGATAAGCAGCGGGGGATGGGTACAGATGTGCTATGACTCAGCCATGAAAAATAATGAACCTCACCATTTGCAACAACACGGATGGCTCTCGACAGTATTATGCTGAGTGAGAGGAAGACAAATAGACAAATACCATGTGACCTCATTTATATGTGGAATCTGAAAAAAAAAAAAAAAAGCTCTTGATACAGGGACAAGACTGGACCAGAGGCAGAGAGATGGGGGTGCAGGGGTGTTGAAATGGGTAAAGAGGATCAAATGTTACGAACTTCCAGTTATAAGTCATGGGTGGGTAATGCCTTGCAGGGTGACTGGAGTTGATGAGTCTGGATCATGTATTTAAAAGTTGCTAAGAGTGTAGATCTCAAAATTCCTCATTACCAGAAAACTTTTTGTAACTATGTATGGTAACAGGTGTTAATAGATATGGTGAGGATCATTTCACAATATATACAGATATCAAATTATTATGTTGTATGCCTGAAAGTAATCTAATGTTAGATGTCCACTATACCTCAATGAAAAAACGTCTATGGATAAAGCATATTTAGACCTCTATGAAATAAAATAGCAATAAATAAGGAAGAAACTACTAAGGTATATAAATAATATGGATAAATAAAAAATGCTATGTTGAGCAAAATATTCAACACATTAAAAATTGTATGATTCCACATATGTAAATGATAGGCCAGGAAAAATAATTGATAAGAAGAGAAGGCAAATTGGTAATTTCCTGGAGGAAGGTGTCAGAATAACTCACTCTAAAGGACCCTTGGCGGCACATGTTTTAGGGTACGGGATTTTTCATACCTCGGTCGTGGGGACAGTTGCAGCTGTCCCTGCCTATGTCAGACTCTTCGAGCACTTAGTTTTAGTATCAAAATGAGATTGGTGGATTTCTACCAAATAATTTTGAAAAGTCAGAATTGAATCAAGAGGAAATACTGAATGTGAATGAACCACATTGTTCGTAATGGAACCTGGAGCAGAGAACCTGCTGAGCTTCGTTTCTGGATTTTTGACCTACAAGTCTGTGTGAAAATAAACAGATGTAGTTTTAAGCTGTTAACTTGGTGATAATTTCTTAATTATCACAATACAAAACAAATACAGCCAGACACTAAGCTTTCGATTTCTTAAACAGCTTTCTGATTCCAGTCTATTCTCTTACCCAGCCTCCAAATCAGTTGTGAAAAGACCAAAAAAAAAAAAAGTATACCTTGTTAAATGTATCATAAAACTTTCAGTGACTCCTTTCTCACCTACAACTTTTATCATTGCTCCATGCTTTCTCTTCTCTTGTTGAATCAATGTTTTCTCTGCTCTAGCAAGCCATTGTGCTCAAACTTACTTTGATTTTTTTCTTTTTTCTCAAGTTCTTACCTCCCTCATAATCTCATTCATCTTTCAAGTTATAACTCTTCAAATTGACTTCTACAGAAAGCATTCCCTAGTTCGTCATTTTTTATCTTCTATTATCTGAAGGTCTATAGCTCTTTTTAGCTAGAAAGTACCATTTTTTTCACTTGTAACTGCCTTCCATAATTTAAAGTTTTTTTTTTTTTCTTTTTTTTTTTTTAATTA
>PVJI01009795.1:0-63490 GCA_004026765.1 Micronycteris hirsuta | reverse complement strand
GAGGAAATGGAGAGAGCAAGTGTCACAATTCTTTCTTTTATTTCTTTTAATTGAATTTATTGGGTGACATTGATTTGCAAAACCATACAGGGTTCTAGTGTACAACACAATAAAACATCTGCACATTGTATTGTGCTCCAATTGCCCCAAGCAAAGTCTCTTTCCTTTCCCATTTCTCCCCTTTTGTCCACCTTTACCAGCCCCCCACCCCACTTTACCCCTGGCTGTAACCACTCTGCTGTCTGTGTCTTTGTGTTTTATATATGTGTGTATGTGTGCTTAATCCCTTCTGTTTCTTTCATCCAGTTCCACAACCCCCAACCATCTGACAGCTGTCAGTCTCTTCCCTGTGTCTATGCCTCTGTTCCTGTTTTGTACATCAGCTTATTTTGTTCATTAGATTCCATGTATAAATGAGATCATTTGTTATTTGTCTTTTTCTGACTGGCTTCTTTCACTTAGCATAATAATCTCCAGGTTTATCCATGCTGTCATAAAGGGGAGATTTTCTTTTATATGGCTCAGTAATATTTCATTGTGTAAATGGACAACTTTTTATCCACTCTTCTACTGTTGAACACTTGGGTTGTTTCCAGATCATGGCTATTGTAAATAATGCTGCAGTGAACAAATGAGTGCATATATTCTTTGGAATTAGTAATCTGGGTTTCCTAGGATATATTGCCAGAAGTGGAATTGCTGTGCCATAAGGCAGTTCCATTTTTAATTTTATGAGGAATATTCATACTGTTTTCCACAGTGTCTGCACCAGTCCGCATTCCCACTAATAGTACATGAGGGTTCACATTTCTCCACATCCTCGCCAGCCCTTGATGTTTGTTGTCTTACTGATGATGGCCATTCTGACAGCTGTCAGGTGATATCTCATTGTGGTTTTAATTTGCATCTCTCTGATGACTACTGACATTGAACATTTTTTCATGTCTATTGGCCATCTGTATATCCTCTTTGGAAAAGTGTCTATTCAAATCCTTTGCCCATTTTTTGATACGATTGTTTGTCTTTCTGGTGTTGAGTGGTATAAGTTCTTTATATAGT
The DNA here is from genome assembly GCA_004026765.1 of Micronycteris hirsuta. Classification (NCBI taxonomy): domain Eukaryota; kingdom Metazoa; phylum Chordata; class Mammalia; order Chiroptera; family Phyllostomidae; genus Micronycteris; species Micronycteris hirsuta. The sequence goes on along the minus strand of PVJI01009795.1, from coordinate 62,431 downwards.
TTGGAAATTAACCCCTTATCAGATGTATCATTGGCAAATGTGTTCTCTTTTGTGGTGGGTTGCCTTTTTATTGGGTTGGCCAAAAAGTCCATATGGTTTTATCTGTAAAATAAAACTCTTTCACCAATAACTTTATTGATTTGGATATTTTTGGAGTATGTCAGCTATCTCCCTTGTTATATAACTTTGATCTCAATTTGATCACTATCAACTTCAACTAATCTACCCAACCATAGAGCATCATCCAGCAAGAAATTGCAGCATGAAACTTTGCAAACCACTTTTGACAGGTTTGATCATTCACAGCACTTGCTCCATATACTACACAAATCTTTTTCTGTGTTTCAGTTGCATTTTTCGCTCTTTTGAAGTAATAAAGCATAATCTGCAGAAAATGTTGCATATTTTTTCCATCTTCAATATTAAAATGGCTATACAAATTTTCACCAATTTTGATAAGTTTTTAAAAAGATTTTTAAAAAATTAATACTGATATGACAGCTGTCACAATCCGATCTAACAAAATTGTTTTGAATGGCGTTAAAGAGAACAAAGTGCTACTAGAGCCATCTTAAGGAAAAAACCAAATGAGGTTTTTGGCCAACCTGTTATTTTGTTGATGGTTTCTTTTGCTATGAAGAGCTTTTTAGTTTGTTGTGTCCCATTTGTTTATTTTTCTTTTTCCTGTGTTTTCTACCTTAGGAGACATATCGGCAAAAATATTGCTATGAGGGATGTCAAATTTTACTGCCTATCTTCTAGTATGGTTTTGTGATTTGTATTTAACTCTTTTATTTGTTTTGAGTTTATTGTTGTATGTGGAGTAAGTTGGTGGTCTAATTTCATTTTTTTTTTTTTGGCATATAGCAGTCCAATTTTTTCCAACACCATTTATTGAAGAGACTATCTTTATTCATTGTATGCTCTTCTGTTCTCTTTCAAAGATTATTTGACCATAAAGGCATGAGTTTATTTCTGGGCGCTCTGTTCTGTTTCCATAGATCTATCTACTAGTTCTTATGCCAATACCAGGCTGTTTTGATTACAATGGACTGGTACTATATTTTGATATCAGGTATTGTGAAACCTCCAACTTTGTTCCTCTTTCTCAAGATTGTTGAGGCTATTTAGGGTCTTTTTTGGTTTCATATGAATTTTTAGAATATTTGTTCTAGATCTGTGAGATATGTCATTGATATTTTAATGGGAATTACACTGAATCTGTAGATTGCTTTGGGTAATATGTACATTTTAATGATGGTAATTCTTCCAATTCATGAACATGGTATATGCTACCACTTATTTGTATATTCCTTAATTTTTTTTCCTGCAGTATCCTATAATTTTCTGAGTACAGATCTTTAACCTCTTTTGATTGAATTTATTCCTAGGTCTTATTTTGTTGTTGTTGTTAGAATAGTAAATGGTATTCTTAATTTCTCTGGTGTATAAAAATGCCACTGATTTCTGGATATTAATTTTATATTCTGCTACTTTGCCAAATTTATTTATTAGATCTAGTAGTTTTTGGTGGAGTTTTTAGGGTTTTCTATGTACAATATTGCATCATGTGTGAATAATGACTGTTTTACTTCCTTTTTTCCAGTTTGGATGCCTTTTATTTCTTCTTCTTGTTTGATTGTTATGGCTAGGACTTCAGTACTATTTTAAATACGATTTTTTATTTCAGTACATATTTTTCCTGATTCAGTTTTGGACTAGTGTATGTCTAGGAATCTATCCATTTAGTGTAGGTTGTTGAATTTGTTGGCATACAGTTGTTCATAGTATTTTTTTTTTTACAGTTCTTTTTATTTGTGTTATATCAGTTTTTACTTCTTCTCTTTCATTTCTGGTATTATTTTTTTGAGTCCTCGCTCTTTGTTACTTGATAAGTCTGGTTTAAAGTTTCGTCAATCTTGTTTATCTTTTCAAGAAACCAGCTCTTGGTTTCATTGTAATTTTGTATGGTTTCTTTTTTTTAGTCTCTATGTCATATACTTATGCTCTGATCTTGATTATTTCCTTCTTTCTACTTAATTCTGAGTTTGATGTTCTTTTTCTTGCTCTTTTAGAGCTTAACTTGATTATTTGAGATTTTCCTTGCTTCTTGAGGTAGTTCTGTAATGCTATATGAACTTCTTTCTTAGGACTGCTTTTGCTATGTCTCATAGATTTTCAGTCTTTGTGTGTTCATTTTCATTTGTTTTCGGGTAATTTTTTATTTCTTCCTTGATCTCATTGATAACCCATTCATCAATCAAAACCACATTGTTTAGCCTGTGTTGTTTGTATGTTTTTTGTTATTTTGTGTGGTTGATTTCTAGTTTTATGATATTGTGGTCAGATGTTTGATATGATTACAATCTTTTTGAATTTGCTAGGACTTGTCTTGTATCCTAACATGTGGTCTATCTTTGAGAATATTCCATGTGCACTTAAGAAGAATGTATGTTCTGCTGCTGTGCAATGAAATATCAATTTCTGTAAATATCAATTAAATCTGTTTGATCTATTGTGTTGTGTAAGGTCACTGTTTCCTTGTTGGTTATTTTGTTTGGAAGATCTGTCTATTGATGACAGTGGGCTGCTAAAATCCCCTACTGTGACTGCATTGCAGTCAGTCTCTTCTTTAATGTCCAGCGAGATTTTCTTTACATATTTTGGTGCTTCTCTGTTGGGTGTATATACAGGGTCTGGCACAAATAGTGCCCCTCTTTTATTACAAAGTCATAAGCATGAAAGTCTATAACATAACAATATCATACCCAAGCACACCATACGACGTTTTAGGTGAAATATTCAAATTAAAACTATAAATTATTATACCCATATTATTACCCTACCCATCACACGCAAGCAGACATTACTTCTACTAGACCCTGTGTATTTACCAGGGTTACATCCTCTTGTGTCAATCCCTTTAGTATTATGTAGTGACCGTCTTTGTCTCGTATTACAGCCTTTGTTTTGAAATCTGTTTTGTCAGGTATAGGTATTGCTACCCCAGCTTCTTTTTGTTTCTGTTTGCATGGATTATTTATTTCAGTCCTCTAACTTTCAGTTTGTATTAACCTTTGGTTCTGAGATGGGTCTCTTGTAGACAGCATATATATGGGCTATGTTTTCTCATTTATTTAGCTATCCTATGTTTTTTTATTAGAACATTAATCCATTTACATTTAAAGTTATTAGGATAGGTATTTATTTATTGACTTTTTTTTCTTTTTTTGACAAAAATGTTGATTTTTTTAGATTTATTTTCAAAGGGCAAAAACACTTAGACAATTTATTTATTTATTTAAAGATTTTATTTATTTTCAGAGAGAGGAGAAGGGAGAGAGAAAGAGCAATGTATGGTTGCCTCTCACATGGCCCTCACGGGGACCTGGCCCGCAACCCAGGCCTGTGCCCCGACTGGGAATCACACTTAGACAATTTAAATACAAGATAAGAATTGTATTAAAAAGAATTACTTTGTCAATGTCAGCAGTAATGCCAAAATGTGTTTCCTGCCAGGCACTCTTCTGCATATTCCAATTCTTCTCTCCGTGGAGGAGAGGGATCTGATAGTTTATTCATACACATCCTTCTTATCTGCAATGTAATCTACAATTTCTTGTGGACACATCAGCTTCTCTGCATCTATAAACCCAAATTCGTCCTCCATAGCCATGATAATCTCCACTTGGTCCAAACTGTCTAAGCCCAGGTTTTTCATAAAATGGGAATTTACTGAGTGCTTCTCTGGGTCAATCTTGTCATACAGTTTCAAGATGTAAAGAACACGGCCCTCGATGTCCTCTATCGTCAGAGGGGGTGCATCACTGTATGGCCGGCACAGCTGTGTAACTCGGCCTGGTACCTGCACGAGGACCAGGGTGGGAACCCCGGGCCTGGTCTGGGTCCCCGCGGGGCACAGCCTGATGCTGAGTGGCTGGGCGGCGGCCAGCGTGGGAACCCGGGGCAGCAACCCCAAGGCCACGGGCAGTCGGCGGACACAGGAGCAAAGGACACGAGCCGCCATGGCTTCACCGACCCAGGCTGCGCTCCTTTCTTTTCCTTTATACCTATTCTTCTCTCTCTGTTCTTAAAGCAGGCCCTGTAATATTTCTTGCAGTACTAGTTTAGTGGTAATTTTCTTTGTGGTGGTTGTTTTTGTCTGGAAAACTCTTTATTTTACCTTGAATTTTAATGTGATAGCCTTGTTGGATAATCTTGGTTGTATGTCCTTGATTTTCATCACTTTGACTGTTATATGTCAATCCCTCTGGCTTGAAGTATTTCTCTTGAGAAATCAGCTGACAGCCTTATTGGAGATAACTGTCTTCTACCTTGCTGCTTTTAAGATTCTCTCTGTCAGTAATCATTTGCAGTTTAATGATGATGTGTCTTGGCGGGGCCTCTTTGGTTTCGTCATGTTTCGGGACTGTGGGCTTCCTAAATTCGTGTGTCTTTTTTCTTCACAGGGTTAGCGATATTTTCAGCCAGTATTTCTTCAAACAGGTTCTCTATAACTTCAGTCTTTTCTCATTCAGGTACATCTATGATGCATTTCTTGTTATACTTGATGTTGTCCCAAGGGTCCCTTAGACTTTCTTCATTTAAAAAAATTATCTTTTTTTCCAAAGATTTTACTTATTTTTAGCAAGAGGAAAACAGAGGGAGAAACAGAGGAAGGGAAACATTGATGTGAGAGAAAAACTTTGGTTGCCTTTTGTATGCATTCTGACCTGGGACTGAACCTACAACCCAGGCATGTGCCCTGACCTGGAATTGAACCGGCAATGCTTTGCAGGACGATGCCCAACCAACTTAGCCAACACAGTCAGGGCTTTCTTTTTCATGTTGTGCTTTGGTGTGTAATGTAATCTTGTCCTCTAAATTGCTGATTGGATCCTCTGCTTCATTTTATCTGCTGTTGATTCCTTGTAGTGTAGTCTTCATTTCAAATATTGTAGACTTCCTTTCTAAATGGTTTATTAATGGTTTCCAAGTCGTTTTTAATGCTTACTCTCTCTTTGTTTAAGTTTTCAGTCATATCCATTCTTCCCCTAATGTCCTTGAACATCCTTTTAATCATTTTTTTAAACTCTGTATCTGGTTTTTGGAGGTTTTTTTTGATGGTTTGATTTTTTAAAAAATATATTTTATTGCTTATGGTATTACTGTTGTCTCGCTTTCTCCCCTTTATTCCCCTCTACCTCACATTCCCCTCCCTACATTCCCCCCCTTTAGTTCTTATCCATGGGTCCTACACATAAGTTCTTTGGCTTCTACATTTCCTATACTATTCTTAACCTCCCCCTATCAGTTTTGTACCTACCATTTATGCTACTCATTCTCTGTACCTTTTCCTCTTCTCTTGCCCTCCCACTCCCCTGTTGATAACCCTCCATGTCTTATATAAATTGCTTTAATATTTCATATAATAAAGGCTGGTGGTGATGAACTCCTTGAACTTGGCCTTATCTGAGAAACACTTTATCTGCCCTTCCATTCTAAATGAAAGCTTTGCTGGATAGAGTATTCTTGGATGAAGGTCCTTGCCTTTCATGACTTGGTATACTTCTTTCCAGCCCCTTCTTGCCTGCAAGGTCTCTTTTGAGAAATCAGCTGACAGTCTTATGGGAATTCCTTTGCAAGTAACTGTCTCCTTTTCTCCTGCTGCTTCTAAGATTCTCTCCTTATCTTTAATCTTGGGTAATGTAATTATGATGTGTCTTGATGTGTTCCTCTTTGGGTCCAAGTTTGGGACTCTTTGAGTTTACTGGACCTCTTGGAAGTCTATTTCCTTCACCAGCCTGGGGAAGTTCTCCTTCATTATTTGTTCAAATAAATTTTCAATCCCCTGGTCTTCCTCTTCTCCTTCTGGCACCCCTGTGACTCGGATGTTGGGATGTTTAAAGATGTCCTGGAGGTTCCTAAGCCTCTCCTCATTTTTTTGAATTCTTGTTTCTTCATTCTTTTCTGGTTAAATGTTTCTTTCTTCCTTCTGGTCCTCATCGATCTGAGTCCCATTTTCCTTCCCACCCCTATTAGTTCCCTGCACATTTCCCCTCATTTCCTTTAGCATATCCTTCATTTTTTCATCTAATTTGTGACCAAATTCAACCAATTCTGTGAGTATTCTGATTACCAATGTTTTGAACTGTGCATCTGATGGGTTGGCTATCTCTTCGTTGCTTAGTTGTATTTTTTCTGGTGTTTTGATCTGCTCTTTCATTTGGGCCATTTTTTTTCTCTCCACTCGCTTGTTCCATATAAGGGGCGGAGCCTTAGGTGTTAACTAGGGCGGGGCAACCCATGTCACTGTGTTGTAACTCTGTCTGTTGTAGAGGGGTCTGAGAGGGCACAATGGCTCTTGCTCTGCTCTCTGCTGGCTGTCAGTCCCTTTCCCCGATACCCACAAGCAAATTGGGCCCTTCTGGTGCTGATTCCCACAGGGACAGGCTTGTTCTAGGACCCTGTGGGACTCTCCAACGAACTCCCCTGGGAGTTCCTCCGGCTGCCGCCCCAACCCCCACAGGTGTTTTCAGTCGGTGGTTTAAGGTTTTATTTCCCCTCTCTGGAGCACTGGGCTGTGGGGTCCGCTCCCCAGCTTTTTCTCCCGTTTTATTTGCACCTGAATGGTGGACCGTCTGTTCCACCAGCCTCAGTCCCACTTGGGCCGGGTCCGCCAGCTGTGGTCCGTCTCCCCCCACCCCCACCCCGCGCCGTGCTGCAGTGTTGCATGCCCCGCTTCACAAACTGTGGTCTAGCCTCGCACCCGCCAGGCTCCGCCCAACTTACTGGTCTGGATGAACATGTCTTTAATTCTTTGGTTGTTGGACTTCCTGTACAGTTCAATTTTCTGTCAGTTCTGGTTGGTTTTTGTTTTTAAATTGTTATTGTCCGTCTCTTGGTTGTGGGAGGAGGACCAGTGTGTCTGCCTATGCCTCCATCTTGGCCGGAAGTCTGATAGTGTATGTCTGGTATTTTCGTTGCTTCCGTTTCATTTAATTTTTTTTCTGGGGATGTCTCTTGTTCTTCCATTTAAGGTATATTTCTTTGTCTCCTTAGTTTGTCTGCCTTTTGTATTTGTTTCTATGTATTAGGTAGATCTGTGACTACCAAGCTTCTTATGAGGACTTTCTTATATAAATGCCTGTGGATCTCAGTAACAATCTTCTAGATCACCAGAGCTAGGTGCTCCATAAATGATTGTTGTGTCAGTTATGTGCACTCTGCTGTTGTAGTTGAGTCTTGAATGCTTTGGGCCTGTTCATGGCTAGTGTTATCTTTCAGACTGGCTTACTGTAAGAATATACCTCATTTACCATGTATTAGTTGGTGTTAATGGGGTGCCCCTTAAGGCAGAGTTGTTCCTGGCAGGGTCTGGATTTCTCCATTGGCTATGCCTTTTATGTGGCTAGTTGGGTCGAGCTGTGGTGTCATTTGAAGCCCACCACAGGATGTCTTGGTTTTAGGCCCCCTTGGCCAGGGCTCCAGTGCATATGCATGTCAGACATTGTGTGTAACTGTCCTTGGGCTTCTTGTCTGACACTACCCTGCTATTCCCTGTTTGTGAGTGTGTTGAATTTGTCTGGGTATGTGTGGAAGGGGCCAGGCTTAGTACTAGGATCAGCTTCCTTGACCTCTGAGCTCGGGGCATATCAATAAACATCCAAGGGTTTCTGAGGTTGGTGTTCACCTGTCAGCTTCTTTATCCATTCGGAGGTTGCCTGGACTTCCTCTAGAGTCTTATGAAGAAGGGCTCTAGAGTGGGCCCATGCAGGCCACACTCCACTGACCTCTCCACACAGGCTCAAACTTGGCTGGGCATGGCGAGAAGGTCTGGAGGATGGGACTAGTGTGTCCCCTACTTGGGCAGTATAGTCAGGGACTCAGTGGGGAGAATGTGGCCCCCACTCCTGAGCCATACCATTCAGTTTTTGCTAGCACCCCCAAGAAGAGTGCACTGCAAGTTCAGGTTGGTTGCATCCAGCAGTCCCCACTGTAGGAGCAAGGTTGGCAGGGTGGAGCCAGCAAATCTTGGGTAAACATATCAAGAAAACCTTCTGTTGGGGGGCGGTGTGAGCCCCTTACCTCTGTAGCCACACTTGCTTGAGCCCCGGATTGTAGCCTCTGAAGTAGGTGCTCTCCGACTGTCCCAACTCTGAGCAGAGCTGCCTCCAGCCCACAAAAATGAGCCCAGCAGGATGGGGCCAAGGGACTTATAAAAATAGATTAAGGCAGTCTTCCTTTGGGGGCGTCATTAGCCCTTATGAAGGGAGCAAGTGGCACGTCTCCCCCTTGCATCACAGCCACGTGTGAGAGACCCCAATTGAGCCACCTTCCAAAGGTCCCAGCTCTGAACTGCGTTTCGTGCTCCCTTCCCTCCGCAGAACTATGCCCAGCAGGCCCAGGCCAGCTGGAATCAGGAAAGCAAATCACAGCAGCCCTCCACTGGGGGTTGCACCGGCCTGTGGGAGTGGAGGCTCCACGGTTGCACTGCCAGACCCTGACAATGGAGTCTTTCATCGGTTTTGGCACCTGCCTAAACCACAGGAGGAGGAAGATTGGCCCTCATTCTAAAGCCACTCAGTTCATTGTTTGTTTGAGAATCTTCCTATGGTTTCTCCAGGAAAAGTGCACCTCAGACCCTTGTTGAGCTCAGCCAACAGTAGTTTCTGCCTGACTCGAGCTTGGCAGGGTGGCGCTACCAGTATTTGGAGGACTGGGTTAGTGCAGTGCCCAACTTGTGCTGCAAAAATAGGAGTCTCTGACCCTGGAAGATGGTCCATAAGAGTGGTGTGGGATGTTGCCTCATGACTGGGACCGCAGTGGCTGACCATTCAGATCTTAGTGGAGGTCTTCTCGTTATGGATTCCATATACCTTAGGTCTTCTTCCTTTTACCTGAGCTCCAGGTGAGTGCCTAGGAGCAAGCCCCTATGTGTGGCGCCTTTAGCATAGCACCTGCAATTTTAGCAGATTCCCTCCTTTTTCCTGCAGAATACCCCCTGATTTTCACTGCCAGATGCTATGCAGACTCCTTTCTGGACTTGGTGCTCTGGTTTGGAGGTCGTGGCATGGGGTTCAGACCCCACAATCCTAAGGAGGGACTTTTGAAGTTGAGATATCCCTCTGCCTTCTCAGCCTCTGTACCTGGGTGCAAGGACCAGCCCTCACTGCATCTCTGCCCTTCTTACCAGTATCTGTGTAGCAGCTTCTTTAAATCCTTAGATACAATACTACTTTTCAGCTGTGTTTCAATTGGTCTTTCAGGTTGATTGCTCTATAGTTTAGCTGTGAATCTGTGTGTAGTTTCTACCTACTCCACAAAAATCTTGGATTCTCCTCATTGATTCTAAGGTGCTTTTTTTTTCCCACTGAAAGCTCTCCTAAATCAAGTTGCACTTCACAACATATGGTATCTTATGGTTTTTAAAATGTGGAAATTAAAGTTATTTGGTTGGGGGGTTATGTTTGATTATTTCTTTATGTCAATACCTACCATAGTGCTTGGCTTTTAATTTCTCAATAAATAATAGAGTGGATGATTAGGAACTAATCATCCAGGCTTATACATATTTCTGTGAACACTGTACCAAAATTAAGACCGATTTCTATGCTTAAAAATAAAAGTAAAAATATTTCCAAACAAGGAACATATTCTCATCATGGTATTTATTCTTCTTCTTCCATACAAAAGGGCTTCTGAGACACATTTTTTTTTTCCTGGAAAAGTGCCCTGCATACAGGGTAGATATTCAAATATCTAATGAGTGAAATAAACTTCTATAACTGGATTAATTTTGTTTAATAATAAATCTAGGTTACGTTTTTATGTTGCTACATAGCACTACACCTTTTTTTTTTTTTTAATGAGTAGCCTGGTATTTTCTTATATGGATATAGTATATATGTCATTTTAGCCCATGGGATCTTCTTTTTTAAAAAAAATAATTTTTCATTTTTCAGTTACATTTGATGTACAATATTATATTAGTTTCATGTGTATAGCCCAGTGGTTAGACATTTATATAATTTACAAAGTAATCACCCCCCAAAATCCAGTACCCTTCTGATACCATACATAGTTGTTACAATATTATTGACTATATTTTCTATGTTGTACTTTACATCCTCATGGTTATTTCGTCACTACCAATTTGTTTTTAATCACTTCATCTTTTTCACTCATCTCCCTAAACCCCTCCCATCTGGCAACTGTCAAAATGTTTTTTTTGTATCTATGAGTCTGTTTCTGTTCAGGGTCATTTCTTTTGTGTTTTAGATTACACATATGTAAAATCATATAGCATTTGTCCTTCTCTCTCTGACTTAAGTCCCTCAGCAAAATATCCTCCAGGTCTAGCCATGTTGTTGCAGATGGCAATATTTCATTCTTTTTTTTTTTTAATGTTCAAGCTATATTTCATTGTATACATGTACCAGTTCAGCTTACCCATTCATCTATTAATGGGAACTTAGGTGACTTTATATCTTGGTTATTGTAGGTAATCCTACAATGAACAACATATGGATGCATATGTATTTTCATTGTAGTGTTTTGGATTTCTTTGGATAAATACCCTTAAGTGGAATTGTTGCGTCCTTTTTTGTCTCTGGTTATAGCCTTTGTTTTAAGGTCTGTTTTATCTGATTTAAGTGTTTCTACTCCACATTCTTTTTTTCCCTCCATAAAATACCAGTTTCCATCCCTACACTTTTTCAGTCTGTGTGTGTACCATATGTCTTTTGGCTGGGGCATTTAAAGTAATAAGTAACAGATATGTATTTATTGCCATTTTATTATTCATACTGTCCAACTTTTTTTATTCTTCTGGTTTGGTGGTGATGAACACCTGTAGCTTACTCTTGTCCTGGAATCTCGTTATCTGTTCTGTGATTCTAAATGGTAGCTTTGCTTGGTAGAATAATCTTGATTGTAGGTTCCTGTTTCTTTTTAATCACTTTGAATATTTTATGCCCGTCCTTTCTGCCCTGCAAAGCTTCTGTTGTGAAATTAGCTGACAAGTCTTAGCAGGCTTTCTTGTAGGTAACTAGCTCATTTTCTCTTGCTTCCTTTAAGAATCTTTATGCTTTCAAGAGTTTTTAACCTTTGATGTTTTAATTATGATGTGTCTTGATGTGGGCCTCTTTGGATTCATCCTCTTTGGGACTCTGCGCTTCCTGTACTTCTATGTCTATTTCATTCACCACGTTAGGGAATTTTTTTGTCATTTTTTCAAATAGGTTTTCAATTTTTTGCTCTGTCTCTTCATTTTCTGGGAGATACCCCTTGATACGAATTAGTACACTTGATGTTGTCCTACGCTCATTAGACTATTCTCAGTTGTTTGGATTCTTTTTTCTTTTGCTATTTTGATTGTTTTTTGCTTCCTTATCTTCCAATTTGCTAGTTCAGTCCTCTGCTTCATCTACTCTAATGTTGATTCCTTCTAATGTATTATTCATTTTGGTTCATGTATTTTTCATTTCTGACTAGTTCTTTTTTATATTTTCTATTTCTGTTTTTATGTTCCCTATCCCTTATTGAAGTTCACATTGAATTCATCTACTCTTACCCTAAGTTCCTTGAGCATCCTTTTTAACCATTGTTTTGAACTCTGCATCTGGTAGATTGCTTGTTTCCATTTTTGTTTATTTCTTTTTTGATGTTTTGTTTTATTGTTTATTTGGATGTGTTTATTTGTCTTCTCATTTTGTCTGCCTCCAAATGGTATGTGTTGGATAGAGCTGCTACCTCTCCCAGTCATGGTAGAGTGGCCTTATTTAATAGAAGTGCTCTAGGGGCCTATTGACATAGCCACACTGGTCACTCAAGTTGGGTGCTTCAGGTGTGCCCTGCCCTGGACTGTGTGCATCCTCCTGTTGTAGTTGAGCCTTGATCGTTGTTGGCAAGTCAATGGAAGGGATTTACTCCCAAGCCAATTGGCTACGAGGATGTACACAACTGCAATGGAAGAGCTGCTGTGTAGGGCCGACTCTATGGAGCAAAACTCGCTTCAGCGAGGCTCAGGTGCCCAGTGAGTTCACCCTTTGAATGTGTTGCTCATGGAAGTGATTGCATGGTGCTCTCTCGTGGTCTGAAGCTGTCCCCCTGGTGCACTGGCTATATGGCCTCCTGAAATGAGCAGACTAAGGTCAGCTGCTGCCTGTGCCCTGCATGAAAGTGATCTGCTTATGGCTGCTACTTGTGCTGGGCTCGTGATGTAATGGGGAGTGTTCATGCCATGAACTGAGGCCAGTGTCACAATTTCCTGGCAACAGGTCTGGAGCATGCTGAAGCCAGATCCTGCTTGTTTAGTGTTTGTGAACCTCTTACAGATTTTAGGAAAGTTCTCAGCATGAGCCAAGACATTTGTATGTAAAAGCCACTGGAAGTTGCTTGGGTGGTCTCACAAGTTGGTAGGACACAGTTTTAGGGAATCTCCAGGGCAGGGTGAATAGTCTTAGGTTTATGGGGACTTAATATGGTTCTTGTCTGAGAGCTCTGTTCAAGAGGGTGAGCCACAAGAGAGCACCATGCAAGGAACAGTAACTTCTGCCAATACTTCTGTCTGGGTAATAGCTGCTCTTCCAGTCCTCACCCCAAATCCAGACAATTTATTTTCTCCTTATGTGTCCTTGATGCCTTTTGAGCTGGTGCCCCAGTGCTGCAGCTCAGAACAAATGAGACCATACAACCCTCTGTCTCAGTCACAATCCCTGCTGGTTTTCATAGCCAGAATTTATGGGGACTTCTCTTCCAGGCACTGGAACTCTGGCTGGGTGGTATGGTGTGGGGTTGGGACCCTTAGCTCCTCAGGGGGACCTCCGCAGTTGATACATCGCTCCTGATTTTTTCATATGCAGGTGTGGGACCAGCTCAGTCTGTCTCTCTGCCCCTCTTACCAGTTTGGATGTGGTTTCTCTTGTATATCCTTAGTTTTAGGACTCCTATTCAGCTAGATTTCAGGTGGTTCTGAATACGTTTTTTGTAGTTTATTGTAATTTTTTTGTGGTCCTGGGAGGATGTGAGTACCACATTTACCTATTCTGACATCTTAACTGGAAGCCCAGCACATCAAATATTAATTAACATTTTAATTAGTTCTTTTTTTTATTTGTTATAAAGAGTGGCAAAGGATCTTTTGTCTGCGTATACTTGTACCTATGAAGAATGGAGGATATATTCTTGAAATATATCCTGTTCAGAAGAAATATGAATTTTATTTTGGATGGATATAGTAATTGTCCTCAAGTAGTCATATAAGTTTAAACTTTTTCCACACCCTTATCAATTTTGGGCAGTATAAAATGTCTTAGTATAAGAAATTATATGTAAAGATTGAATTTTATGTTACCATAGACAAATGAGTTTATATCCATTTTCCTATTGTTGTAGATGTAATAGAAATAATACTGCAGTATTCATACACATGAATGTTGAATCATTTGAGTAGGTGAGTTTTAACTACAACTTGCTTCTGAAAGAAGCCAACTCAAATAAACATCTTTCTCCTTTGAAGGTATCCTTTATCAAAAAACCACCTGAAAATGGACAAGTAGAATCAATGGAGGATGACACTGATGAAAATGATTACCCTGCTAGTAGTGTTAGTGATGCAAATGAATCTGGAGAGAACCAGCTTAATATTGGTAAATATATATTTGCAATGTGGGATTTCTTTTACCCTTCATATTGATTTGGAATTCCAGAAAGCCTCATAGTTACTTGTTTTATTCTCATTTTATTTCCTTTTGGTGTAGTCTATTAGGTTGTTTTTTTCATGCCTTTTAGATTCTCTAATTTTTAATTGAATTTATTAGTTTTCTGTTCTCCATTGAGAAAATTAAGGTAATTACTAAAAAAATCATATGATAGGTTTTTTCAAAATAGAAAGCAGGAGAGTGATAAAGCACTCATAATGCCATCCCTTTTAACCTTTTTCTGTTATTTCTGTCTAAACCCTTTGAAAATTGTAATCAACATTGACTTTCATACGTGTTTTCTATACCTTGTTTGTTTTAACGTTAATGATAAGCCTTTTTTCATTTAGCTCTTTGTATTGATAATCATACTTTTTAATGGCTGCATAATATCCCAGTTAATATATATATTGTAATTTACTTGACCATAGTTTACTTTTCCTTAGATTCCTTTCTATTTTCCTATAATTAACAGTACTGCTGTGAGTGTTTGTCTTCATAGATTATCCATAGATCATTTCTTGATGATAGAATCCTACAGTAATGTTTTATGAAGAACTTTGAAGCTTTTAGTGTATAATCAATCATTTTAACCATAATTTTGTTTTTCATATACTTTTTCTTTTTTGATAGGAGGGTATTTGAGTTAATGTTCAGTGTATGTGGTTATTGTGCCCCTCTCATAGTTTTACTAAGTGCTTTTTATTTTTAGGTGCCATGAGTCCTTTAGCTGAAGAACATCTGTTAAAGCAAAAGCAAGATCTACTTTTTTTAGACATGCTCAAGTTCTTGTGTGCGTGTGTAACGACTGCTCAGACCACTGCTGTGTCATTTAGACCAGCGGATATTCGGAGGAAATTGTTATTGTTAACAGATTCTAGCATCCTAGACCCTACTAAACCTCTGCACCTACACATGGTGAGTTCAGTGAAACGAAAATTCTCTTCAGTTCTGTCTGGCTTTGCTGGTAAATATAATGGACTGACATAAGAATCACACAGTACCTTTACAGACTTGAAACTGTTTTCTTGAAAAACGAATCTGAGACTAGTTACAAATATACTTTTTCATTTAATGGGCTGTGAAAAAAGAATGTAAGTGGAAACTGAAACATTAAAACTTAGATGGTCTTTGGATAGATTTATTATTTTAGGTATAATTATGTTTTTTTAAAATAGGCCAAGAAACACAGATTCTAAATGTAAAAGTAATGCTTCAAGTAATTTCACTTGAGGTCTGAATCTTTCCTTGACCTTAGTTTGAATGCTTTACATTTTTTTTTATGTAATTTCAAAGTGACAGTAAAGTTACAGTACCACAAGAACTTCATATTCCTGTCATAAGCTTCTGTGGTTAACATTTATCATATTTGCCTCATCATTCTTTTTATCTCTGCACATGCATCTTTTTTTCTGAATCATTTTGAGGTTAAGTTGCCCCTTCAGTGTGTATGTCCTATAATCATGGTATCATCATCTGAAATATAACATTGTATTATAGCTTTTAGTTTTCAGGTCTATTCAGTCTTTTTTTGATTTGGAACAGTTCCTTAGTCTTTCCTTATCCTTCTTGATCTTCCTATTTCTTAAATATATTTTATTGATTATACTCTTACAGTTGTCCCATTTTTTTTCTCCCCTTTATTTCCCTCTGCCCTGCACACCCCGCCCCACCAGCATTGCCCCTCTCCCCTTAGTTCATGTCCATGGGTTGTACATACAAGTTCTTTGGCTTCTCATTGACTATACCATTCTTAATCTCCCCCTGCCTATTTTACACCTACCATTTATGCTTCTTACTCCCTGTACCTTTTCTGCTATTTTCCCCATGCCCCCTCCCCACTGATAACCCTCCATGTGATCTCCATTTCTGTGATTTGGTTCCTGTTCTACATGTTTACTTCGTTTGTTTTTGGGTTTTTTTTTTTAGGTTCATTTGTTGATATTTGTGAGTTTGTTGTCATTTTACTGTTCATATTTTTTATCTTTTTCTTAGATAAGCCCCTTAACATTTCATATAATAAGGGCTTGGTGATGATGAATTCCTTTAACTTGACCTTATCTGGGAAGCACTTCATCTGCCCTTCCATTCTAAATGATAGCTTTGCTGGGTAGAGTAATCTTGGATATAGGTCCTTGCCTTTCATGACTTCAAATACTTCTTTCCAGCCCCTTCTTGCTTGTAAGGTTTCTTTTGAGAAATCAGCACACAGTCTTATGGGCACTCCTTTGTAGGTAACTCTCTTCTCTTGCTGCTTTTAAGATTCTTTCCTTATCTTTCATCTTGGGTGATGTAATTATTATGTGTCTTGGTGTGTGCTTCCTTGGGTCCAACTTCTTTGGGACTCTGAGCTTCCTGGACTTCCTGGAAGTCTATTTCCTTTGCCAGATTGATGAAGTTCTTCGTCATTTTTTTCAAATAAGTTTTAAATTTCTTGCTCTTCTCCTTCTGGCACCCCTGTGATTCAGATGTTGGACTGATTAATGTGGTCACACAGGTTCCTTAGCCTCTCCTCATTTTTTGAATTGTTGTTTCTTCATTCTCTTCTGCTTTGATGTTTATTTCTTTCTTCTGCCCCAGATCGTTGATTTGAGTCCCAGTTTCTTTCCCATCACTGTTGGTTCCCTGTATATTTTTCTTTACTTCACTTGGCATAGTCTTCTCTTTTTCCTTTATTTTGGCACCACTCAGCCATTTCTGTAAGCATCCTGATTACCAGTGTTTTGAACTGTGCATCTGATAGGTTGGCTATCTCTTCATTGCTTAGTTCTATTTTTGGAGCTTTGATTTATTCTTTCATTTGGGTCATATATTCTTCTCTACACCTACCTGCTATGTTGTAAGGGGCGGAGCCTTAGGTATCCCCCAGGACCAGGCAACTGTCTTTGCTGCGCTGTGACACTGTATGTGGGGTAGAAATCAGAGAGGAAACAGTGCCGCTACCTCAGCTCTTGACCAGCTTTCAGTCACTTCCCCTGCTGCCCATAGGCAAATTGGGCCCTTTTGGTGCTCTTTCCTGGGTGCGTGGTTTTGTGTATATTCTAGGACCCTGTGGGTCTCTCCAGTGAACTGTCCTGTAAGGCTGAGAGTTTCTCCTGCCACCACAACCCCCACGAGTTTTTACAGCCAGAAGTTTTGAGGCTTTATTTCCCCACGCTGGAACCCTGGTTTGCGTGGTCAGTCTTGCTCCCAAGTTGTTTCCCCTGGTTTATCCACACACAGATGTGGGACCATCTGGTCCACCAGCCACTTCCCTACCATGCCTCCTCTGCGCCCTGGCTGCTTATCTCTGTCCCTCCTACCAGTCTGAATGAATGTTTCTTTTTTAATGCCTTGGTTGTCGAATTTCCATACAGTTCGATTTTCTGGCAGTTTTGGTTATTTTTTTGTTTTTAAATTATTTGTTGTCCTTGTTTCAGTTGTGCAAGTAGGCTAAGTGTATCTATCTATGCCTCTATTATGGCCCTTGATCTTCCTATTTTTTAATAGTATAGTTACTTGTTATTTAGAATTTCACACTTTGGGTTTGTCTCATGTTTTCTTAGGATTAGGTTTATATTTTGACTTTAGTGAAAATATTAAAGATGTAATTCCTCTCCTGCCCTAACCCCATCAATTTACTCATCTATTTATTAATAGGTATCTCCATTTTCAATCCAACAGCATAGGATTTTTTTTTCCCTGTGTATTTTTAGCTCCCTGTTCCAACAGTAGTAAACCTGGCTTCCTGCTTAACCTAATGTATTTAATGTTTACTCAGTATTATTATGTGTAACTAATCTCCTGACCATGTACACCATCCTCTTAGACCTAGCCCTGCTGAACATGTGGGGAGAGTCTCTGGCGCAGCATATTGGCAAACACGTCTGGTGATTTTTCCAGTCAGAGCTGTGAGAAACAAGCCAGGTCTTCCAATAATTAGAATCTCTTGGAAATGTGCAGGTTGAGTCCCTATTAGAATTCTTGCTCAATTCTCCAGCCCTGACCAGTGAGCAGTGCTGTGTGCTCTTCTTAATGCTTGATGTTTAAGGCACTTCAAGACACTCATTAACATCATAGACATTACTTTCATGTCAAAATATTTAAAATGATCCAGTGTAATGTTGTTTTATAATATATGACAGGGAGTAAGAAACATTTTTCTACATACAGATAAGTGATGAGAGCCATCCTGCCTAGTTTCAGGGACTGTAGCCTCATTAACAGACGAAAGAGTCAGAAAGAGTCACATGGCTAGGGCTGAGTGAAAGGGCCTTGGGGCCCTGAGCCACTAAGGAGACAGAACGTATCATTCTGGCAGGAGCACAGCTTCTGCCTCCCTCACTTCCTCCTGCTTGGCCCTGAGCGGATGACTGGTTAGCCAATGATGGGTAAGATTCCTCAAGGAAGGGACAACCTAAGACAGGCACAGTCACGAAGAGCCATCGGGGAAGGACTTAGGGGTCTACAGAGAAGGGTCAGAAAGACCCTCACCCCTCAGCTTTGTTATAGCCGAGTCCTCATTCTATCTGTATAAAGTCTCCTAATAGCTTGGCTGCTTTGCTCCCTCTGCCTCACTCAACCTGAAAACAATGCCAGAGGCAACTGCGGCCTTGTCCTGGAACAAACAGCTTCCAGGGGCAAATCTGGGTTGAGAAGGAATGTACATTTGGTCCTTTGAAGCCTGCCCTGCCCAGGATAACCCTATTGATTACAGCGGCACCAGTGCTTTTGGTTATGCCACCATAACAAACAAAAAAGGGGGAAGTGCTGGGGACCAGTCTGTGTGGTTTCCTAGCCTGCAGTCCCATGAGAGCAAGCTCTGAAAAGGGCTAGTAAGTCTCCCTGGAAAACCAAGTAATGCAGGTGGTAGACATGACCCGACTCTAACACTGAGGGTTCCCATGGGAATCAGGCCTGATAAATACATTGTATCCTTTGATGCTTGCTCTGCTTTGTTTTATATAGCCCTGGTGATATAAACTGGATGTTTAAGTTCAAGGCATAAGGAGTAAACTCCTTATCTCATGAAATATATCTTAAAGACCCTTTGGTGTCAGCATGATTAATAGACCCTGACCTATGATGGGTATCTGTGTTCCTTCAGTTGTTATCTGTAAATAATACCTGTTTGTATGAGTATAGTCTTTTGACATTGATTGATGAGCTATGCATGTATACACCTACACATACCATTCTCAATAAAAGCCATTTGGGATAAGGGCTTGGGGCATTCCCCACTAGAGGGAATTGCCACCCCCTTTCCCACTGGAACAGCAAGATTGTGTCCCATCACTTATTTCTCATCCTCAGTGGATGGGAGGATTCTGCAGGCTGGAGTTCCTCCCACAGATAAGGATAAAAGTCTTCTGATATTTTACTAGAGCCACAGAATGATTTGTTGGCTCTCAGAAATAGTCATAATACCATAGACAACCTCACCATGTTGCCTTATACAAAGATAGGTTAGTGTATCTGACTTCTTTTCTGCCCATGATTATCTCTGCTTTCTAAGATTTATTAATAGAATAGTTTTTAAACATTGACTTCTTATCCCTAAACATTATTTTGGTAGAGTAGAAACATAAGATAGTTCTAGATTCTTGTTCAGGCTTTTAACCCCAACATTGATAACTATCATTTATTGAATTCCTCTAATAAATGCGAGGCTTTATTTTCATTTCCTTTAGTCCTCACAGTTATCCGGCCAGTTCAGTGTTATAGCCCCATTTTCCAAGTGAGGGTACAAAGGCTTAGACGACAAGGCAAGTTTTTTAACCACATAAGTAGTAAGTTGAGCTAGGATTTGAACCTGGCTCTGTTTGACTTAAAATACTTTTCCTTTTTAAAATTATACTGCTTTTTAAAAGAACTCACTGGTTGTGTGTGTGTACGTGCATGTGTGTATATGCATGCATGGGTCTATATATGAATTTTTGGTTATCTACATATACCTAAGTAACTGACATATTAAAAAAAAACTGATTTCCCTCCCAACTATTTTAGTATTTAGTGCTTTTAAAGGAGCTTTCTGGAGAAGAATATCCTTTGCCAATGGAAGATCTTGTTGAACTTCTGAAACCACTATCGTAAGAAATTAAAACCATATTATGTTCACTTTAAATTTATAAACTTAGTGATATGTTCTGTTATTCTTATAAAGTTAAACTTTTCCCTCCATAGCAACGTGTGTTCTTTGTATCGACGTGACCAAGATGTTTGTAAAACAATTTTAAATCACACCCTTTACATAGTGATGAACCTATGTCAAAGCAGTATGGATGCTGAGAACACAAGGGATGCTCAAGGACAGTTTCTAACAGTTATTGGAGCATTTTGGTAGGTACAGATTATTCTGTGGAGTTATTTTTCTTTCGCTTCTTCTGATATAGATGTGGACTTTGCATTTCTGCAGTAGTGATTTCTTCTAATCTTTAAATGTAATTATAGACATCTTTTAACAACAAAAGAATATAATTTCTGTTCTCTTCCTTACTTTCTTGAAGAATTACATTGTATTCCTCTTAAGGCTTGGCTTTCTAACATGTGTTTAGTGTATTTCCCTGTGGATTTTGAATCACTTAGTAATTTGGCATGTGTGGTGAATAAAGCAAAATGTAACAAGTCTAAATCAGTTGAATCATTCATGTTCCTAAAATGAAAAAATTGGACTTGTCACTGTCTGGTTGTTTCATGTATATAGTTATAGTGTGAGATACCACCATGATACTTGTGGAGGAGTACATATATATAATTTAGAGTTGTCATACCATTTGATAAGGTCTTCTAAATCAATATAGAATATGGTTTTTAAATCTGTGATATAAAAACAAAGACTTTAAAAAAATTTTCCCTTTAAGTTTACTACAATGTGGTTAGCTGAAGTAAGAGAGCTCCAAAATGAGTCATAATGCTATAAATATAATAATATACATTAAAATGAACTTTTATTCTAGCATTTCTTTTAGGTGGAGTATTTTTGGAAGGTTGAGAATAATGGCATGTGCCACATATGAGAATTAAAGTTAGCATGGAAAGAAATTTTGGAAGTAACTTAAAATAACCCTAATGTCCAGTGATTTTCTTTTTCACTGTGCTTTTATTGGAATAAATACTTGACATTGAAACACTTTATTTCAGGCACTTAACGAAGGAGGGGAAATGCACATTCTCTGTAAGATTGGCCCTAGTAAAATGCCTTAAAACTTTGCTTGAGGTGAGTTTCTCCACATTAACTATTATTAAGGTTTCCACAATTAAAAAAAAAATTAAGTGGCCTTCTTTTCTGTGTCTTATGGGGTGATTTTTTGCTTAGTATTTCATATTTAACCTAAGTTGTTCTTTTTCCATAGGCTGATCCTTACTCAAAATGGGCTATTCTTAATGTAATGGGTAAAGACGTTCCTGTAAATGAAGTATTTCCACAGTTTCTTGCTGATAATGATCACCAAGTTCGCATGTTGGCTGCAGAGTCAATCAATAGGTAATAAGTCAGGTATTTATAAAATGTCTGGCTGCTGCAGATATCAATGCAATGTCTAGCATAGATATAGCTTACTAGTTGTGATATTAAAAATAGCAAAACAGCCCTGACCGGTGTGGCTCAGTTGGTTGAGTGTCATCCCACAAAGTGAAGGTTCACCAGTTACATTCCTGGTCAGGTCACATGCCTGGGCTGCAGGTTTGGTCCCTGGTCGGGGCATGAAGAAGAGGCAGCCTATCAATGTTTCTCTCCCTCTTTCTCTCCCTCCCTTCCTCTCTCTTTAAAAACAAATAAAATCTTTAAAAAAAATAGCTAACACTGTATGTCAGCTATAGTTAAAAATAGTTATTTCTGAATCTTGAACTAAATAATTCTGAATTTGTTTTAAATTGACTCAGATTTTCTTGGTGTTTTGAAAGAAGACCTAGTATGTTACAATGTCTCACAAAATAAGTTATTTTTGTCCTATAATATGTTTTAGACAGTAAGATTAAGGTAAAAAAATTATTTCACTTTTTGCTTTTTTTAAAGATTATTTCAGGATATGAAAGAAGCAGGTTCTTCGATGTCACTGAAAGCACTTCCTTTGAAGCTCCAGCAAACAGCTTTTGAAAATGCATACTTGAAAGCTCAGGAAGGAATGAGAGAAGTGGTAATTTTAGTAATGTATATTTGCTACTATCTAATACTTTCTATAAGTGTACCATATATTACTTTACCAACTTTGGCCTAAGGTACTTTATACCTGATAGTTTACAGTGTACAGTTACACTAAAACAACCGTGTGAATGTATTGAAATTCCTGTGTTTATAGGTTAGACTTTATTGAATACTGGCAGTTTCCATTGGTTCAACTTATATGTATCATTTTTGTGGGAAAAACAATTTTCTGAGTTTTTTTAGGAACATTAATGGCTTTTTTATTTAAAAATGTTTTTTGTAAGATCTAGACAAAAGCTAGTTCACAGAGCAGGTGACAACAGGAAGAAATGGATTGAGAAAAATGTTCTACTAGGGAAGATCAAATTTTCTTGGTGTTCTTTAGTGAACCTTATGATTTTCATATTTCTCTAGCATAATGACTTTTTTCTTAAAATTTAAATTTTCTTAGAATGTATTTTTTACTTATGCCTTGATTTGTTTGTAAAATTGTAGGAGGCATTTAATCAAATGTCTAATTTGTCTGTCTAATTTGTGGTAGCACAAGACTGAAAAGGATAGTTATATGAAAGAATCATAATTTAGAAAAATATTTCAATAGATTTGAAAGATGTGTTAAATAGTATAAAATTTATAGAGATAATGTATATTATACATTTAAAAATCTATGTGGAAAGGAAAAATATTGACATGACAACAGTCCATTTAGAAAAAGACCTACTAAGAAGTTTTACATCTTAAGAACACAGTGTTAATCAACGTTGTAATAGTTATTCAGAAAAAGAAAGTCTGCCTTTGATATCATTGATAGAAGCATAGTGTCATGAACAAGTTGATAAAAAGAGTTTGATCTTCTATACATTTTAGAGGGCAGCTAGCATGTTGAGTTTAGCTCTGAGTAAAAGTAGACTTTTAACTAGGATGTTAAAGAGTCTGTAGATCTGTCTCTTATAATAGGTGGAGTTGACTTAGTATAGACCACATGCCTATTTTTAAAAACATCATTGATTGCCATTTAGTAAAGGAATTAGGTCCGTACTTTTTCTTGGACCAAAAACCGGAACTAGGATCAGAGAGTAGCAGTTTTTTCTAAATGTGAAGAGAAATTTCTATCAAGTATAGCTTATCAAAAAGTGTGTAGGGATATTACAATGATTGAAGCGTATACCATTCTATCTAATTGTGTGATTTTATTGTTCCTTTTGATAATATATGTGATAATATTTTTAAAAGTACAGAAAGCTGCATATTGTTATAATGATAATAAATATCTTATGAGGTATACTTGGGAGTTGAACAGGAACTTTAATCTCTCTCATCTTCTTGCAGTTTCTTTTATTTTTTCTTTGAAGTGCTTTATACCTCTCTGAAATATTTAGCAGTTCATTCTGTAATATCTCATCAAAAGCAATCTTTGCCACTCTAGAAACTTTGATATTTTCTCAAAATCTCTACTCTTAGCTTCATCACTGAAGGACTTAAAACTGTTCATGGGCGGCTTAGTGTTGTCATGTGTACTTTGATTTTAGCCTGGTTTGTTTGTAATTTTAAATGTTTATCTTACATTATGGTTTAAAATTCTTAAGTCCCACAGAGCTGAGAACCCTGAACTTTTGGATGAAATTTATAATAGAAAAGCTGTTTTATTGATGCTGATAGCTGTGGTTTTAAACTGTAGTCCTGTCTGTGAAAAACAGGCTTTGTTCGTCCTATGCAAGTCTGTGAAAGAGAATGGATTAGAGCCTCACCTCATTAAAAAGGTACACATGAATGAATATAATCTTCCTTGGATAACTTTTAAGCAATTAGAAAAGTTAAACTAGAATTTCGAAATAGCACTTGTGAAAGACTTGGAGACAGTTTTATTTTTTAATAGTGTATTTTAAGTAGTGTGTTTATTTGTATGCTCTATTATTTCTTACATTCAGTTTAAGAGCATTTCACGAGGCATACACTGAACTAACATGAGTGAATGACCTGTCATCATACAGACTCGGACCTCTGGAATAGCATTTATTGAGGGAAAGACGTAGGGAAAGCAGCAGTAGCAATGTTTTGCCTTACTGATTCTCAGGCGGGACTTCGGTATGTAGCAGTGCTAGGACTAAAGGGTTTGAGCTTTTCAGTCGCGTGATTAGAGAAGGAAGACCAGTGTTCAGCCTTGCAGTTGCATCAGCACAGTGTTGTAGAGTGTTCTTCCGTGCCCTGTCCCACGTCCCCAGCACTCACGGCTTGGGAAGCAGGCCCTTCCGCTGTAGATTTTTACAGATGAACCAGTGACAGATCAGTGGTTTACCATTCAGCATTCTAACAGCATGGTCTCCGTGGAGCTTTGCAGTAAGCAAACCCATAGGCAATCAGTCTTGGACAAGTCAACCTTTTACTTCTCAGGATTAAAATAAATTGCTTTAAAATAATTATACAATTACACTACCTAATTATTATTGTAAGAGGAATATAGTGTTTTGATTTTCTTATTGGGTTTAGGACTGAGAAGAAGAATTATTTTACTTTAGACCTACCTTTTATATTCATTTTGAATATAATGAAATGTTGAAAATTGAAATGTATTTTTCTGTTTTTATTTAAATAAAATTTAAATAAATTGTATTAAGGGTTTGCTGTATGCCAGGAACTGTGCTAGTTATATTAAATGCACTTTTCTTACTTAGTCTTGCTGAACTGGGTACTTTTATTATCCCCATCTCATAGATGAGTAAATCAAGGTATAGAAAAGGTAAATGAATACTTAAGTCGTACTGTTAGTAAATTTTAACAAAGATTTAAATAGCATATTACTTTGTTGTTTTCTTAAAGAATTGACTTCTTTTTGATTTGTACAGGTTTTAGAGAAAGTTTCTGAAACTTTTGGATATAGGCATTTAGAAGACTTCATGGCTTCTCATTTGGATTATCTGGTTTTGGAATGGCTAAATCTTCAAGATACTGAGTACAGCTTATCCTCTTTTCCTTTTATTTTATTAAACTACACAAACATCGAGGATTTCTATAGGTAGGTTTACATATGGCACATGTGAAATATGTGTAACTTAAAATTAGGTAATAATGTTTGGCAATTCCACCCCCACATACACAGACATGGGAGGTTGTATAATATGAGAGGCAGGACAGGTTGTTTTAATGAAAGTGTATTTAAGGGAATCACTGGACTTTGGATCTGGTCTTTGCTGTGCCAGTAACTGGTTATGTGGATTTTTAGGCAAGCCATGTAACCATCCCTTGGGACTTGATTTTTTAAATCTGTAAAGTAAGGCAGGTAATTAACATAAGGAGATCTTTAACATTGCTTTCGGATTTAACATTTGTTAATCTTTTCTATGAAAAATGAAAGATAACTAGTGCTGGTTACTTCTGCCTTGTTTTTATTTTCTGTTGCTTGACTTTAGGACATTTAGTCACTATGTCTGTTTTAATGTAAAAGTATTTGTTTTGCTAATTCTAACTCTTGAGAAGAAAAATTTAAAAATGCAAAGGTTTGAAATAACTAGAGTAATGTGTGTGTATCAGAATGATGGGAAGGTAATTCATAATTGCTAAGTAGATTTTATTGTTCATTCAGTTAGGCAATAATATTTACATTTATTCCTTGAATTTATAAATTGCTTTTACATTTCATTTTAAAATAGTTTTATATAAATTGCATATGCTGAAGAAATAAATATGAATTTAATTTGTACTTTTTTGATGACAGAATTAAGGTAGTATATTCTAAGATCTCTATTTTTTAGTGTAAGTATTTAGAATTTACTAACTTTATTATTCCATTTATAAAATGAGAATAAGGAAAAAGCAAAGTAAACTAGGGTCAAGACGGCAGCACAGGTAAAACTGGCTCCCCCTTTTTGTACAATCACATCAACATTACAACTAAACTATAGAACAACCAGCATTCAGAACCATCACAAATCAGACTGAATGGAAGTCCTACAACTACAGAATTAAAGAAGAAACCAACTATGGAATTCAAGAAGAAACCACATCCAAACTGGTAGGAGGGGCAGAGACACGGAACTGGCTGGTCCCACACCCTGTGTGGTGGATAAAAATCAATAGGATATCTCAGGAGTGAGGTGTCCAAGCCCCACACTATACTCCCCAGCCCAGGGTTCAAGTGCCAGGAAGGTAAGTTCCCATAATTCTGGCTTTTGAAACCAGTGGGGATTAAGGCTGTGGAAGACTGAACTGCTGGAGTCTCAGGCAGTTCCTCTTAAAAGGCCCACACACAGACTTACTTGGACTCACTTCCTCTGAGCTGTAGCATGTGGGGCAGAAGATTGAAAGAAATCAGACACTTACGAGGATGAACTGAATTGTCCAGCGTCAAGGTGAGAGCTGGGGAGCAGCTTTCTCCCAGACAGAAGTGCTGGCAAAGGCCACTGTTCATTTTCTGAGCCTTCCCCTCACAGAGCCACAGAGCCAGCTCTGTGGGCGCCATATCTGAGACTCCATAAATCTGGTTCACAGTCTTTGTCCCACACTAGTGATTACCTGAGGTCTTGCTCCACCCAACTTTTGGGCCCACCCAAGCAGTTTCAGTAGCTTTTCTGTATGAACAGCTTGTCTTCACTCATGCTTCAGATTTTCCTAAACTTTCAAATAAGCAGTATCTGGTTTCAGTGAGCCCTGTACCTCTCACGAAGTGGCCCCATGCCCAGCAGTAGCAGCAACTGGCCTTGGTTCACAGCTTGGCCTCACCAGATTACCCCCAATCCTAGTGAAAGTAGCAGATATCTGCAGATCACTTTGTAGCTTAAGGTGCATGACCCCTGACAGAACTCAGTTGGTGGCTAACCTACGTGCCAACAGCAAGCATGGCTCAACCACAACAGGAGGGTATGCAGAGCCCACATGAAAGTAGACATAGCAGCTCTACCTAATACGTGGGTACAAACACAGGGAGGCTGCCAAAATGAGAAGACAAAGAAACATGGCTCAAATGAAAGAACAGATCAAAACTCCAGAAAAAGAACTAAACAAAATGGATGTAAGCAATCTATCAGATGCAGAGTTCAAAACACTGGTTATGAATTTGCTCAGGAAACTTAGTGAGGGCCTTAACAGTATAAAAAAGATCCAGTCAGAAATAAAGTCTATACTAATTGAAACAAAGAACAGTTTACAGGGAATCAATAGTAGAGTAGATGAAGCCAAGAATCAAATCAATGATTTACAATATAGGAAAACAAAAACAACCAATCAGAACAGCAAGAAGAAAAGAGAATCCAAAAAAATGAGAATAGTGTAAGGAGCCTCTGAGACAGCTTCAAGTGTACCAACATTCACATCACAGGGGTGCTAGGAGGAGAGAGAGCAAGAAATTGGAAACCTATTTGAAAAAGTAATGACAGAAATCTTCCCTAATTTGGTGAAGAAAATAGATATACAAGTCTGGGAAGAGCAGAGAGTTTCAGACAAGATGAACCCAAAGAGGCCCACTGCAATACATATCATACTTAAAATGCCGAAATTAAAGACGTGGAGAGAATCTTAAAAACAGCAAGAGAAAAGCAGCTAGTTACCTACAGGGGAGCTCCCATAAGACTGTCAGCTGATTTCTCAAAAGAAACTTTATAGACTAGAAGGGATTGTCAGGAAATATTGAGTGATGAAAAGCAAGGACTTAAAACCAAGATTACTCTACCCAGCAAAGCTATGATTTAGAATCAGAGGATCAATAAAGAGCTTCTAAGACAAGAAAAATACTAAAGGAGTTCATCACCACCAAACCACTATTATATGAAATGTTAAAGGGTCTTCTTTAAGAAGGAGATAAAAAATATGAACAACAAAATGGCAGTAAATACATATCTATCAACAATTTATTCCAAAAAAACCCAAAATAAGCAAGCAGAACAGAAACAGAATCATAGATACAGAAGCGTTTTGATGCTTGTCAGATGGGAGGGTGGTCATGGGGTGGGGGTTAGGGTAAAAGATGAAGAGATTACTGGTAGTTACAGAATATTCATGGAGAATTTTTCATGGGGTTGTAAAGTACGGTGTTGGGAATAGAGTAGCCAACGAACATAACGCATGTGGGGATTGCAGGGTGAGAGGGCTTGATAGAAGGGAGCAAAGAGGGAAAATTTAGGACAACCATAGTAGTAAAACAATATAATGTCAAAAATAAAAATACAAAGCAAACAATTAAAAATAAATTTAGAATAAGGATGTTTCATCTGTATAAATGATGTGATAATGCTTATTTAAAATGTTTCATTATTTTAAAAACTATTATAAAATTTTACCATGAAAAATTATGTAGAATTTATATTTTAAATTTTTATATTTTAGATCTTGTTATAAAGTTTTGATTCCACATCTGGTGATTAGAAGTGATTTTGATGAGGTGAAGTCCATTGCTAATCTGATTCAAGAGGATTGGAAACATCTTCTGATAGACTGCTTTCCAAAGATTCTTGTAAATATTCTTCCTTATTTTGCCTGTGAGGTTACAGGAGACATTGGGATGGCACAGCAAAGAGAGAATGCTTCCAAAGTCTATGATATGCTTAAAGATGAAAACTTACTAGGTAAACAGGTATGACTTCAACTTTTACCTCCATTTTTCCCTAATTTATCTGAGATGCAACTTTAAAATTTTAAGGCTCTTTATTCATTTATAGGTTAAATTTGATATGTGATCTTCACTACCTAGCATAGGTAGTCCATGAAAATTTTTGTTGTTATATAGTATTGGCTCCTTTTGATTGGCTTTTAAATGAAATGTTCTTAATAAAAGAATTTTTAAATCACTTGAATAATTTTATTTTGTTCCTTTTTAAAATTTATTTTAATTGGCAATAATTATACATGCAAATTTAATTCAAGCAATACTGAATAATATATAGAAAATCTTCCTTATTCTTCAGTCTCATTACAGGGCTCTTCACTTCTCTTTTTTCTTTTTTTCTTTTTTTAAAGATTTTATTTTTATTTATTTTTAAAGAGAGGGAAAGGGAGGGAGAAAGAGAGGGAGAGAAACAGCAATGTATGGTTGCTTCTCATATGGCCCTGACGGGGACCTGACTCACAACCAAGGCATGTGCCCTGACTAGGGATCGAACCAGGACTCTTTGGTTCCCAGCCTGCGCTCAATCCACTGAGCTACACCAGCCAGGGGGGCACTTTTCAAGGAAAAATACAATCCCAAATTTTCATACTCTGCTCGCTCTTTTTTCCATGACTACCTTCAACATATTGTATAATTTACTCAGGAATTATGCTCATTGGTTTTTATCAGTCATCTCTAGTATAACTAGTACGAAGGTAGACTTTTCTTCTTTTTTCTTTCTTGTTGATGTATCCCAACCACCTAGTATATATTGAGTACTCATTATTTGATAAATGATGGAATCAAGGAGAAAAGGATCTTACAATTTTTGTTTGTTTCATAGTAAGTTACATAAATTCAAATTATTTGAAGCAACTTATATTAAATCACATATAATCTTAACTTTTTAAGATTTTATTTATTTTCAGAGAGTAGGGAAGGGAGGGAGAAAGAGAAGGAGAGAAACACCAATATGAGAGAACATCAATCAGTTGCCTTTCAAATGCATCCCAAATGGGGACTGAACCTGCAACCCAGGCATGTGCCTGGAGCAGGAATCAAACCAGCAACCTTTTGCTTTGTGGGATGTCACCCAACGAACTGAGCCACACTGGTCAGAGCCATATGTAATCTTTTTTTAAGGTCATAGAGGATCGGTCAGTTCAGTTGTTTTTTTTTTTTTTCATGTAAATAAGGATGACTAACCAAATCTTGTTAACATAAAATTAGAATTGGATAAACTTCTAGAGCCTCTTTTTTGGTTGCCCAGTTATCTATATTGAACCACGAAATGTCACAGCAAGTTTCCCACTTGCCTAGGTGGACCATGCCAGTGAGAGCTGGTTGTAAGCCTGCAGTCTGGAGGCAAACGGTAAGCAGAGGAGTTCCTTTCCCTAAAGATATTTGCACCAGGATGTTGGCACACCAAGGGCAATAGACTTTATGAGAGACACTCTGTATCTTCTCTTTCCCTCCCAATCTCCTAGCTTAGCCTTCTGAGCAGGCCTAGTCTTACATTCTTTTTTATGTATTCAGACCAAAAAATAACAATTTTCAGGGTCATAATTAGGAAGAAAAGCAATTGTATTAAACCTTGATTTCTTAGCTTCTTCGTTAAAGAAATATATTAAGTTCTTGGTAGTCTCTATTATGAACTTATCGTAAGTTAATTTTTTTTCCTAATATGTACTCTATCTGAATGAATCTTCTAGATTCTTTTGTTGTTGTTGTTGTTAAGTGTTGGTACAAACTATTATCAGTCTTTGAGTCTTCTAAAACAGTTCATTGTTGAATGCCTAAAATATTTACAGTTTAAGATTATAGAGCTATGCCTAGCTATCTGAACCATTTACGTGGACTATAGCTAAAATTACAGATCTTACTTAGAGAATCACATGAAACTAGTGAAGCTGGTTGTGATCTTATGTGCAAGGAAACTAGTGTTTATTTTTCCTCTGATATAATTATAGTTGGCCAATTTGTCATTACTTATCCCAGGTATACTTTTAAATGAGGCTGGAATTTGATAAGGGCTACAGCCTTGGAAATGATGATTGGACAACTGATATGTAAGCCTGAGGGAATGGCTAGGATTTTTACATTAGGTTTCTTATCACATTCAGAAATATTTCTCTTATGAGGAAATGTTTCCAAATCTGCTTGCGCATCAAGTAAATCTGCCATTTGTGTTTTACTTTAAAGCACTGTAATTCTTTATTTTGAGAGCTAATAAATTCACCTTTAAGACTCACACAGTTTTCATTCATTTGAGGTAAAATGTAGCAGAACCATTCTTTTTTTTTTTTTTTTAAGATTTTATTTATTTATTTTCAGACAGAGGAGAAGGGAGGGAGAAAGAGCAGTGTATGGTTGCCTCTCACATGGCCTTCACTGGGGACCTGGCCCGAAACCCAGGCATGTGCCCTGACTGGGAATCAAACCGGGACCCTCTGGTTCCCAGCCCGCGCTCAATCCACTGAACTACACCAGCTGGGCCCAGAACCATTCTTTATATTTAAAGAATTTATGTTCTTTGTGAAGCTACCTGTAGCAGGAAGTGATTGACAAAGAGTCTGCTCTTGTTGGATTTTCAAGGTTTTTGTTTTTAGAGAGAGGAAGTGAGGGAGAGAGAAACATCTATGTGAGAGAGAAACATTGATCGGTTGTCTCTTGCATGCTTCCAACTGGGAACCTGGCCTGCAACCCAGGCATGTGCCCCAACTGGGAATCGAACTGGCGACATTTTGGTTTGCAGGACGATCCATGCTCAGCCCACTGAGCCACACCAGTCAGGTCTCCTGTTGGATTTTAGTCCACAGTTGATGACAGAGTGTGGGTAGCAGCTACTTTCAGAATTTGGGATATCAGCCATGGGGAGAAGTCATGTAGGGAAGAAAGAGATGATTATTGCTGGGCACTGAGAATTTTTACTAGTAAAGTTTTCTAAGTGAAATAGCATTCCCAAATAAGAGTGAAATGCAGATTGAGGAGAAGTACAGATCAGTGGGGAATTTGGTTGACAGGGAAATGATTAGGCTGAGAAATTTTATGTTAGACCTGCAGTCTTCATCACTTAAAATGATTCTTTGAAATTAAAAGGCCGTATTAAGGGAGTCTTGTTTGGTATAATTTCTTTAATTTCCTCTCAGTTTATGAGTCAGTTGCATAGCAAAAAAAAGTGGAGTTAGGTGTATGTCTTGCAGATCTTAGATCTTTGGTCATCTATAGTCACTGAATAGTTTTGGAAATGGGGTGATAATGTGAACCCCTTGAGCTGTCTTACACAGACATAAACACTTAAATATATTTTTATTTTATATCCTTACAGATTGATCATTTATTCATCACTAATTTACCAGAGATCGTGGTGGAATTATTGATGACATTACATGAACCTGCAACTGCTGGTGGAAGCCAAAGCACTGACCTATGTGACTTTTCCGGGTATGGGTATTTTAAACTTAGAGAATTAGCTACAGTTTCAGAAGTCTATTGATAAGTATATTGTTTGACACTTTTAAATATCTATTTCAGTTTTTAAATGTGTACTCTGCTTTTAAATTGTTTCTTTAAAAATAACTTTCTTTGGCCCTGGCTGGTGCGGCTTTGTGGATTGAGCGCCGGCCTGCAAACCAAGGAGTTACCAGTTGGATTCCCAGTCAGGGCACATGCCTGGGTTGCAGGCCAGGTCCCCAACTGTGAGCATGCAAGCAACAGATCAGCGTATCTCTCGCACATCAATATTTCTCTCCCTTTCTCCCTCCCTCCCCCTCTTTCTAAAAATAAATAAAATCTTTAAAAAAAAAAAACTTCCTTTGAAGTAATTACTTATCTGCTTTCTACTGTAGGCTCTTCCACAATAACTGCTCTAATTTACCACCTCAGTTGAAAATTCATGACCTTTTCCCCTCATTCTCTATCTAGTATTTGAACATTGTACCATTGGTTGTCTGTTGAAATTTTGTTCATGACACATTCTGTGTTCTCTTCTTCGTATCTACAATTTGCATGTCTAGATCCCCTTTCCTTTATCATTCTCTTTAGCTATCAGAATCTTACTGTACTACAATTTCACTTAGATTTGTAAACCTACTTGGTTGACATGAGTGTTAGTTGTTTTCCAAGCCGATTATAAACTGCTTGAAAGCACCTTTTTTTTGTATGCTCTACAGTGCTAGGCATATGAAATAGTAGTAGCTACCAAAGTATTTACATATATAATTTCATTTGGTATAATGCTTTACTGCTGTCTTAAAATATCACCGTATTTACAGCACTAGCACAGAGCTTTAGTTCATACCTGAAGTGGGGTGACACAGAGACTCCTCTGTGGGGTTACCATCAACTTCATAAAAGAATTTTTAAGCAAATCATTTAAAAACTGACTTAAGTTCTAGAAGGTAAAAGTATTTAAATATTCTGGTTGATGTATATAGGCATGTATGTGTATATATATATATATGATGTGTATATATATATATATGATGTATATGTATAATTTTATTAAAAGCCTAGTTTTTCAGTAGAGAATTTTTTTTAATTTGAAGTTACTATAACCTAAATTTTTATTCTGTGGTATTTCAGTCAAATCTGTTTTTTCTTGATAATAATGGTCTGAATATGGCAACATTTTTTTCTATAACTCTTAGGGATTTGGATCCTGCTCCTAATCCACCTCATTTTCCATCACATGTGATTAAAGCAACATTTGCATATATCAGCAATTGCCATAAAACCAAGTTTAAAAGTATTTTAGAAATTCTTTCCAAAAGCCCTGTAAGTATACAATACTAGTATAATAACTGAAAAGTGAATTTCTACTGTTCAGTTAGAATATCTGTGTATGCAAATCATAAAGAGAAAAAAGTAAATGAATAGAAAATTCATCTCTATAAATGAAGAAAAATACTTTACAGGTTTATATCTTGGTATTGTATTTGTCAGTATTGATTCAAATGTGTTACATATGAGGGCTGAATTTTTTTGTGACAGTTTAGTCATATATTGGCTCAGAAATATATTTTTAATATGCTATTTAATTACAGTTTGTGAATATTAAATAAGTTGACAGTAATTTCTTATGTTTAATATAGTAATTTTTAATGTAATGTTTTGCATTTGGCATCAGACCCAACACTAAATTATATAATTTATTTTGAATATGAATATATTTTACCAGAGTGTATGTGATTTGACAAGTTTTGACTAAAATGTATCTTTATTTTATAGGATTCCTATCAGAAAATTCTTCTAGCTATCTGTGAGCAAGCTGCTGAGACAAATAATGTTTATAAAAAGCACAGAATCCTTAAAATATATCACCTGTTTGTTAGCTTGTTATTGAAAGAGATAAAAACTGGCTTAGGAGGAGCTTGGGCCTTTGTTCTTCGAGATGTTATTTATAGTTTGATTCACTATATCAACAAAAGGTAAATAATATATTTAGAATAACATAAAAGTATTTTTCTACCATTATCTTAATTGAAAATTTATACTAAGAGGTAGAAGCCAGAGTATTGTTTCTTGAATTTATATCTACCTATTATTTTATAAGTTGTATTACTGCTACTCAACTCTAGAAATCTTAACTAGTAAGGTAGTAGTTAAGTACTACTTAACTACTAATCTTCAACATTTAAAACCAAATATTCTAATTTTAGATGGCCTGTAATATGTATGTTACTGTAGCAATTCTGGTCACAAGTTGAATGTGTACGTGGGGTGGTGTTCCCTACACACGTCCAAGGAAATGTACAGACCTAGTTGGGTGTCCTACAATTCAACTCAGTTCTGACAAGATAGTGTCAGATCCCAGAGGTTAAAGGCTCTCAGTTCTACAAGATTTTTCCCCACACAAAACCAATTAGATACCCATGGCAAAGACCAGGTTTTCATCTGTGCCTCTGAACAGCTGGCTCTAGATTGCAGGTTGTAATGATCCCTGCCTTCCTTGTTTTTTTTCTACGTTTATTTTTATTGTTTACACTATTGCAATTGTCCCAATGTTCCCCCTTTACTCACCTCCACCGAGCCCTTGCCGCCCCTGGCCACCACCTTTCCTCAGGCCATCTCCATACTGTTGTCCCTGTCCATTGGTCATGCATATATGTTCTTTGGCTAATCCCTTCATGTTCTTTCATTCAGTCCCCCACAACCCCCTCCCCTCTGACAGCTGTCAACCTGTTCCATTTGTATATGTCTCTGTTTCTATTTTGTTCATTGGATTTCACATATACGTGAGATTATATAGTATTTGAATTTCACTGACTGGTTTATTTCATTCAGCATAAAAATCTCCAGGTCCGTCTGTGTTGTCACAAAAGGTTAAGAGTTCCTTCTGTTTTATAGACACGTAGTATTCCACTGTGTAAATGTACCACAGCACTTTTATCCACTCATCTACTAGTGGGCACATGAGCTATTTCTAGATCCTGGTTATTGTAGATAATGCTACTATGAACATAGCAGTGCACATACTCTTTCAGATTGATGTTTGGGGATATTATCTTTGTTCTTCTCAGTGTTTTTATCATGAAAGGTTGTTAAATTTTTGTTAAATGTCTTTTTTGTGTTTGTTGAGGTGATCAGGTAGTATTTTCTTTCATTCCATTAATATGTATTACATGGATCAATTTTCTTATATTGACCTCTTGCAGTCCTGGGATAGATTCTACTTGCTCATGGTATATACTCTTTTTACCTGAATCTTTATATGCTTCAGATTCAGATTGTTAATATTTTGTTAGGTTTTCCATCTATATTCATAAAGGATATTGGATATTACAGTTTTGCTGTACTGTCTTTATCTGGCTTCGGTATTAGGCTTATTCTGGCCTCATCAAATGAGTTAGGAAGAGCACCCTTCTCCTCTGTATTGGAAGAGTTTGAGAAATGTTGAAGTTAACTTTTCTTAAGTGTTTGTTGTGTGTGCTTCAACCAAGCCTTTTTTTAAAAAATGTAAGTGTTTCTGCTACATGTTTTTTGTCAGCACTACTTTCCCTGCATCCCATAGGTTTTGGTATGCTGCGTTTCATTTTCCTTGGTCTCTAAGCTCTTCCAGCATATTTAAGACAGTTGTTTAAAGTCATTGACTAGTCTATATCTGAGCTTTCTCAGGCACTGGTTTAGTCAGTATATTTATTCCCGGGAATGGTCCTTACTTCCCTAAGGTCTTTCCTAATTTGCTAATGCCTTGTGATTTTCTTCTTGAAAACAGGGCATTTTGCCATTATAATGTAACTGTGGAAATCAGATTTTTTCCCTCGTTGCAGGTTTGCCTTTTTTCGTTGTTGCTGTTGAAGGCCATAGCCATTTGTTTCATGAGTTTGCTCAACTGTTTTTACAGAGAATGTACTTCTTGGCTGTGCGTGGTCGCTGAAGACTGTTCCTTAACACAGATTCCCTTGAATATCAGGAGCCAGAAAGAAAGAGAGTAAACCTTTTGTAGTCTTGGCAGGTTGTCTGTGTTAGGACCCTCCCTCAGTACTTAGCCAGACTTGCACTGAGCCTGGGGACCAGCCCAAAGTGAAAGCTTAGGCTTCACAGGTAATTTTTGTACAAGCACCTGAGCATGTGTGTATTTTTTTTCTATATTCCCCAAATATATTGGTGACTTTGAGTACTCCAATTTCCCAAGGAAGCTTTCTCGCCAACATTTCCTCCTAGGTATTAGGCCATCTGTTGTATGACTGGACAATAATCTCTTGCACCAGGCAGCTGTGGGTTGTTGGCCTCCTTAATGACTTCAAGCAATGCCTGTAGTTTTTCCAGCCTTCAGGTAGCTCTCAGACAGGTTTAGAACAGACATATACAATAATTAGTGAATATGGTCTGCTCTGCTTTCTCCAGATCTAGGGGCCAGGATCCCACATTGGGAATAGGGGAATGAAGTTTTCATGACTACAGCCAAGTGGGGAGGTGGTGGTGCAAGGGCAACTGACTCACCACGGAGCTTTTCTGAAGTTTTTAATTTGCATAGTTTTTATTAAATGTTTGCTTGGTTGCTGTAAACTTGGACTGTTTACAGAGCTAAAAAAGTACTGACAGTTATTTTTTTTTAACTATCACAACAAATGATTTTTATTTTATACTATTCTTGGAGATCTTTCATAACAAGCTCCTTCATTCTTTATTAAACAATTTTAAAATTTATTTTTAAATTATAGTTGACATACAATATCATATTATTTTTATATAGTACAGCGTAGTGATTAAACATTTATACATCTTACAGAGGTCACCCTGATAAATCCAGTACCCATCTGACACCATATACAGTTACTGCAATATTATTGATTATATTTTCTGTGCTGTACCTTACATCCCTGTGACTCTGTTTATAATGGCAATTTCTACTTCCTAATCCCTTTTCAACTTTTTCACCCGTTCCTCAATGCTCCCTTCCATCTGTCAACTATCAATTTGTTCTCTGAGTTTATTTCTTCTTCGTGGGATTGTAAAGTGGTGCAGTTACTATGCAAAGCAGTATAATACGGAGATTCCTCAAAAATTTCAAAATAGAACTATCATAACAAAGCAAATCCACTTCTTGATATTTATCTGAAGATACCCAAGACATTAATTCACAAAGATATATGCACCCCTATGTTTATTGCAGCATTATTTACAATAGTCAAGATACGGAGGCAACTTCAATGTCCATCAGTAGATGAGTGGATAGATGGAGTGGTACACACACACAAACACAGACACACACTGGAATATTACTCAGCCATATAAAAAATGAAATCTTGCCATTTGTGACAACATGGATGAATCTAGAGAATATTATGCTAAGTGAAATAAGTCAGATTGAGAAAAACAAATACAATATGATTTCACTTATGTGGGATCTGAAAAATAAAAAGAACAAAACTGAAACAAATTCATAATTCTCTTTTTTAATGTTTCCTGCCACGGAAAATGGAGCTTTGTACTCCACCATTTTGCTGATGCCACTTCTCTTCATTACTTTCTAGGAACTGGATATGAAAGTGACTTTTATGT
The DNA here is from genome assembly GCA_004026765.1 of Micronycteris hirsuta. Taxonomy (NCBI): domain Eukaryota; kingdom Metazoa; phylum Chordata; class Mammalia; order Chiroptera; family Phyllostomidae; genus Micronycteris; species Micronycteris hirsuta. The sequence continues at coordinate 25,026 of PVJI01009795.1, read as the reverse complement.
CAAGCCATATCAGAACTAGAGATGCTGAATAAAAATGACATTCAAATGAGTTTATGTCAAAGTAGTTTCCTAGAACTTAACTGCTTTTTTTGTTTGTTTGTTTGTTTTATATTAGGCCTTCTCGTTTTATGGATGTGTCATTACGTAGCTTCTCCCTTTGTTGTGACCTATTAAGCCAGGTTTGCCGTACAGCAGTAACTTACTGTAAGGATGCTTTAGAAAATCATCTTCATGTTATTGTTGGTACACTTATACCCCTTGTGCATGAACAGATGGAGGTTCAGGAACAGGTAATTTTATAAAGCATCTTCAAAATGATATTTGAAATGTATGAAGTATTCTTGGAAGGAACTGAGTGTTGTATATTTACTTGGTATAATTTGTAATTTTAGTGAAAATGTACATACATATTTTAATCCTCACTTGAGGGTATGTTTATTTTTTACAGATTTTATTTATTTTTAGAGATAGGGAGAAAGTGAGGGAGAGAAACATTAATGTGCAAGAGATACAATAGGTTGCTTCTTGCACGCCCCCAACCAGAGACCTGGCCTGCAACCTAGGCATGTGCTCTGACTGGGAATCAAACCAGCAACCTTTCGGTTCCCAGGCCAGTATTCAGTCCATTGAGCCACACCAGCCAGGGCTGTTTATTGAATTGAGAAAGAGAGAGAGAGAGACATCGACATGAGAGAGGAAAAATGATCTGTCGCTTTTTGTATGCACCCCACTGGGGACCAAACCTGCAATCTAGGAATGTGCCCTGACTTGGAATCAGATTTGAAAGCTTTTGTGGTGTTGGGAAGACACTCCGACCAACTGAGCCACTCAGCCAGGGCTAGTGAGAATATTTTTTGAAAAATGGTTGGAAAAACATTCTCAATAAATTAATTTTTGTAACCATTTAGTCATTGAGCACATAGTAATTTTGATCTAATAAAATACCCTTACAGTTTCTGTCTTATGCATAAGTGTAGAGGTAGTAAAAACTATGGATAGCATTTTTCACCACTATGATGGTGTATGAGATGTTATTTATATGTTCCAGTAATATTAGCATTTTATACCTCAGAGCTCATCCTGTAGCAGCACTTTTAACTTTTTGTTGAATTTTTTGAAAGCATGGAAGCAGTAATAGCTGGCTACCTTAGAAATAATTGGAATATTTTATCTGAATTAGGTTAGGAGAGTTGTTATCATTTATTACAATGGGTTTGGTTATTTCACTTTAAAATATAATTTATTTTTGTTTTTGATTATATTTAGGTATTGGACTTGTTGAAATACTTAGTGATAGATAACCAGGATAATGAAAACCTCTATATCACAATTAAACTTTTAGATCCTTTTCCTGATCATGTTATCTTTAAGGATCTGCGTATTACTCAGCAGAAAATCAAATACAGTAGAGGACCCTTTTCACTCATGGAGGTAATAATTACGCCAACATCTTACTATGTTATATTAGAAAGGCTACGCACAGTACCTTTTGATAATCTCGAATACTCTGAATGTGGAAAACGAAGGTTTTTTTTTAAGCTATGATGAAAAGATAGCATGAGCTCAACCCTCTTAAATAAAAAACTGAATCTTAATATTTCCTCTTGCATTGCAGTAAAAGTATAAATATCAGTTCCTTGGTAAATATTGAGTTTAAATATTGAAGAGAAATGGTATAATATATGCATAATTTTCATGTGCATAACATCCATTAATATCTCAAAATTACTTTCAGGGACAGTTTAATATTTGAATTAGAGATATTTAATCTTTTAAAGAGTTTTTCAAGTTTTAGTTCTTTTAACCTTTATAAACTTCAAAATTATGTTCAGGTATATTTTTCCTCATAAATCTTCTTATAATTTAAAAATTATAATTTGTATTTTCCCAAGTATCAGTATGAAAATATAGGTTAGTATATTAAGATTTAAAAGTAGAGGTACAGTACATATAGGAATTTAAGCTTTTCTCTCTAATTGTGAGTATGTTACACTTTTCTTAAAATGTAACTACCGTATTTTGCCATGTATAATGCACAATTCTTTGCCCATATTTTTAAGGGAAAAATCAGGATGTGCATTATACATAGGTAGTACTAATTCCATATCTATATAAATGTTTTGATTCTTTTATTTATGTTTATGCATTAAATGTGTAACTCTAGAAAGTAATAACAATATCTGTATGCAAAATAATACCCTGGATACAATAATTGGTTTTGTTTCTAAATATATATAAATAAATAATTGTATTAAAAAGTTAAAAGATATTTTTTCCTGAAAGTTTGGGCCCAAAATGCTGGGCACATTATACACAGCACATTATACATGGCAAAATACAGTATGTTATCATGGGACAGTCTATTAGAATTTAAATTAAAACGTGGTAGAATTTCAAATGGAAGAAATAATTTACTTCTAAGTTGTTTGGTAGAAATAATGAGATGAACCAGTGTCCATAAAAGGCAGTTAGTAATTTTTGAAAACTTTTATTTCACAGACTTAAGTAGTACACATCAAAAGCAATTTCATTATTAACTAATTTTTCTCTTTTAGGAAATTAACCATTTTCTCTCAGTAAGTGTTTATGATGCACTTCCATTGACAAGACTTGAAGGATTGAAGGATCTTCGAAGACAACTACAACAGCACAAAGATCAGATGGTGGAGCTTATGAGAGCATCTCAGGGTACTTTTTTGTTATTTTATTTCATTTTATTTTGTTCTTTTATTACTATATTTAATTGATTATGCTGTTATAGTTGTCCCAATTTATCCCCTTTGTCCCCCTCCACCCAGCTTCCCCCAATCCCTCAGGCAATCCCTCCAACATTGTTCATGTCCATGGGTTATGTGTATAAGTTCTTTGGTTACTCCATGTCCTATACTGTACCTTACATCCCCGTGGCTATTCTGTAACCACCAATTTGTACTTCTTGATCCCCTCGCCTCCTCTCCCATTCCCCCACACCCACCTGGCACCATAAAAATGCTCTCTGCATCCATGATTCTCTTTCTGTTATTGTTTGCTTAGTTTGTTTTTTAGATTCAGTCGTTGATATATATGTATTTATTGTCATTTTATTCATAGTTTTCATCTTCTGTTGTCACGGATTCTGTCCCGCAGAATCCGTAAGCTGTGGTTGCGTGTAAATGATTTCACATGAGATCTGTAGGACTAGAAGAGCTGGGGCTATGCAACCCCCTCTGATCACAGGGAGAGGCCCTGAGCGCTGCCCTGGCTTTTATTGTTTTTCCTGGGTACATTACATCAGAATGGTCCTCATTTACTACACATAGGTTCACTTTAGGTGGTAGACAGCCAGGAAGATACATCAAAAGGGTTATTTACAAAATGCAAAAACAAGAGCTGAACTTGAAAGGATTAGCACTGGTGTTCAGAAGCCAGATGTGAAGCCAGATATGTATCAGCGTTTGTTCTTTTGATCCAGGGTGAGAGAGTTTTTTAGCAAGAGCAAGGCTTAACTCTAGGAAAGATATAATCCTGATTTACCTACAGGAAAGCCCGTTCACACACGAGGGGCCTGCTTGCTGTCTCGAACTCCCCTCGCGTTTTTATGAGGACAGGGCTACATTTCCCTCATGCGTGGAACAGTTTTCCTACATTCTGTTTCTAAAATAAGTGTCTCTAACATTTCATATAATAACGATTTCGTGATGATGAACTCCTTTAGTTCTTTCTTGTCTGGGAAGATCTTTATTTGCCCTTCGATTCTAAATGATAGCTTTGCTGGGTTGAACAATCTTGACTGTAGGTAGGTCTCTGCTTTTCATTACTTTGAATATTTCTTGCCAATGCCTTTTATCCTGCAAAGTATCTTTTCAGAAACCAGCTGACAGTCTTATGGTAACTCCTCTGTAGGTAACTTACTTCTTTTCTTGTGCTGCTTTTAAGATTTTGTCTTCATCTTTAACCTTTGGCATTTTAATTGTGATATGTCTTGGCATGGGCATCTTTGCATTCATCTTTTTTGGGACTCTGTGTTTCCTGAACTTGTGTGTCTATTTCTTTCATCAAATTGGGGAAGCATTCCTTCATTGTTTTTACAAATTGATTTCCAATTTCTTGCTCTTTCTCTTCTCATTCTGGTACCCCTGTGATGCTAATGTTAGAATGGTTGAAGTTGCCCAGAGGCTGCTTACACTACCCATGTTTTTCTGTATTTCTTTTTTCTTCTTGTAGTTCTGATTGGTTGCTTTTTGTTTTCTTACGTTCCAATTTATTGATTTGATTCTTGGATTCATCCATTCTACTCATTTCCCTGTAAATTGTTCTTTATTTCAATTGGTATATCCCTGATTTCTGACTGGATTTTTTTTTTTTTGGCTATTGAGGTCCTCACTAAATACCTTGAACATCCTTATAACCAGTGTTTTGAATTCTGCAGCTCATAGATTGCTTACCTCCCTTCTGTTTAGTTCTTTTTCTGGAGTTTTGATTTGTTCTGACATTTGGGCCATGTTTCTTTGTCTCCTCATTTTGCCAGCCCCTCTGTGTTTGTTCCTATGTATTAGGTAGAGCTGATACGAATTCCTGTCTTGGTAGTATGACCTAATGTAGTAGGTATCCTATAGAGTCCAGTGGCACAGCCTCCCCTGACACTCAAGCTGGGTACTCGGAGGTGTTCCCTTCATATGAGCTGAGTACACCCTCCTCTTGTAGTTGAGCCTTGATTGCTTTTGGCAGGTATTTATCCAGTCCAGTCAGCTGCAAGGACTGGCTATGACCACTAACCTACACCCCCCATGGAGGATGAGCTGTGCAGGGGCAGGGTGGTGGTACTCTGATGTGGTTTGTAGCTGTCCACTGGGTAGGCAGGTTCTGTTGTCTTGGGAGATTTGAAACAAGGTCATTTCCCACCTCTGTTCTAGCCGGGGCCACTCTGTGTGAGCTGTAAAGCATCCTGAGATATATGCAGGTCCTTTTGGTGTTCTGTATAAAATTTTGAAAGATTTGTTATAGTTTTGTGAAATACATCATTGGAATCTTAATAGGAATTGCATTGAATCTATAGATAACTTGGATAGTATGATAGTATTTTAATGCGGTTAATTCTTCCAACCCATGAACATAGTATGTGCTTCCACTTATTTGTATCTTCTTCAGTTTCTTTGTTCAGTGTCTTATAGTTTTCCATGTACAGGTCTTTTATATCCTAGGTTAGGTTTATTCCTAGGTGTTTTATTCTTTTCTACACAGTTGTGAATGGGTATGTTTTCTTAATTTCCCTTTCTGTTGCATTATTTGCATATAAAAATGCAACTTATTTCTGGATATTAATTTTGTATCCTGCTGCTTTGCTAATTCATTTTTCAGATTAGTAGTTTATTGGTGGACTCTTTGTGGTTCTTTATGTACAGTATCATGTCATCTGCAAATAAAGACAGTTTTACTTTTTCTTTTCCAGTTGGATGCCTTTTATTTCTTCTTGTCTGATTGGTGTGGCTAGGACTTCCAGTACTATGTTGAATAAGAGTGGTGAAAGCGGACATCCCTCTCTTGTTCCCGATCTTAAGAGGAGTGCATTAGCTTTTGCCTGTTGAGCATGATGCTGGCAGTGGGTTTTGTCATGTATGGCCTTTATTATGTTTAGGTATGTTCCCTCTATTCCTACTTTCCTTAAGAGTTTTTATCATAAATGGGTGCTGGATTTTGTCAAAAGCTTTTTGTGCGTGTATTGATACAATCATGTGGTTTTTACCCTTCCTTTTGTTTATGTGGTGAATTAAATTTATTGATTTGCAAATATTATACCACCCTTGCATTCCCTCAGTAAATCCCAGTTGATCATGGTATATGATCTTTTTGATACATTGCTGTATTCAGCTTGCTAATACTTTGGTGAGGATTTTAGCATCTATGTTCTTCAGGGATATTGGCATATAATTTTCTTTCTTTATAGTGTCTTTATCTGGTTTTGGAATTAAGATAATGCTAGCCTTATTAAATGAGTTTTGGAGCCTTCCCTCTTGAATTTTATGAAATAATTTGAGGAGAGGTGTTAGTTCTTAGAATGTTTGGTAAAAATCACCTGTGAAGCCACCCAATCTAGGGCTTTCGTTTGTTGGGGATTTTTTGATTACTACTTCAGTTTCACTAGGTGTAATCTGTCTGTTCAGATTCTCTGATTCTTCCTGATTTATTTTGGAAGATTGTACATTTCTAGGAATTTATACATTTCACCCAGGTTGTCCAGTTTCTTAGAATATAATTGTACTTAACATTTTCTTAACAATCTTTTGTACTTCTTTGGTGTCAGTTGTTATTTCTCTGCTTTCTTTTCTGATTTTATTTATTTGGGTCCTTTTTCTTTTTTTCTTGATGTGTCTCATTAAAGGTTTGTCAATCTTGTTTATCTTTTCAAAGAATCAGTTCTTGGATTCATTGATTTTTTTTTTTTTTTGTATCCTATATTTTAGACCCTATTTCTTTTATTTCTGCTCTAATCTTTATTATTTCCTTCTCACTTTGGGCTTTGTTTGTTGTTCTTTTTCAAGTTCCTTTAATTTGAAGTTAGATTGTTTATTTGAGCTTTTTCTTGTTTTTGAGATAGTCCTGTAATGCTATGAATTTTCCTCTTAGGATTGCTTTCCCAGTACCCCCCAGATTTTGGATTGTTGCGTCCTCCTTTTCCTTTGTTTCAAGGTATCTTGATTTCTTCCTTTATCTCGTTGTTGATCAATTCATTGTTTAATAACATATTATTTAGCTTCCATGTTTTTGTGTGTTTTTCAGTGTTCTTGTGATTGATTTCTAGTTTCACAGCATTGTGGTCAGAAAAGATGCTTGATAGGATTTCAGTCTCCTTAAATTTATTGAGACTTGTTTTGTGTCCTAACATGTGATGTATCCTAGAAAACGTTCCATGTGCACTTGAACAGTATGTATATTCTGCTGCTTTAGGGTGAAATGCTCTGAAAATATCAATTAAATCCATTTTATCTAGTGTGTTCTTTACACTTGCTATCTCATTGTTGATTTTCTGCCTGGTAGATCTATGCATTGAAGTCAATAGGGTGTTAAAATCCCCAACTAGGACTGTATTTCTGTCAGTCTCTCCCTTTATGTCCATCAGGATTTGCTTTACATATTTCTATGCTCATGTGTTGGGTGTGTAAATATTTACTAGGTTTATATCCTCTTGTTAAATTGTTCCCTTAATCATTAAATAGTGTCCTTCTTTGTTTCTCACTAAAGCCTTATTTAAAGTCTATTTTGTCAGATATAAGTACTGCTACCTCAGCTTTTTTAAATTTTCCATTTGCATGAAATACCTTTTACCAACACTTTTAGTCTATATGTATCTTTTGATCTGAGATGGGTCTCTTGGAGGCAGCTTATGTATGAGTCTTTTTTTCCTAATCCACGCAGCTACCTTCTGTCGTTTGGTCAGAGTATTTAATCTCATTTTGGAGATTCGTAGGCGTCTTCGGGTCCAACTTGTTTGGGACTCTCTGAGCTTCCTGAGCTTGTGACTGTTTCCTTCACCAGATTAGGGACTTTTTGGTCATTATTTCTTCATATAGGTTCTTGATCCCTTGCTCACTCTGTTCTTCTGGTAGTCCCATGATGCAGATATTGGTGTGCTTAATGTTATCTGAAATGTTTCTTAAGCTCTCTTCATTTTTTTAAATTCTTTTTTCCTTTTGCTTCTCATCCTGGTTGCCTTGTCCTACCTTGCCTTCCAAAACTTTGATTTTAGCCTCTGCTTCATCTAACCTACTGTTTATTCCATCTGCAAATGTTATTTATTTCAGATGTTGCATTCTTTATTTCTTGTAGTTTCTATATCATTTTTCATGCTGTTGTGTATCCTTATAATCATTACTCTAAAGGCCTGATAAATTGCTTGCCCCATTTCGTCTAGTTCTTTTGGAGAATTCCTTGTTCTTTCATTTGGGGACCGTTTCTTTATCTTTCCATTTTGGCTTCTACTTTGTATTTTCTACCTTAGATGTTAAATTGATCAGCCGCTTAACTGGTCAGTTTTTGATTGGATCAATCTATAATCAGCAGCTGGGCTTAAGCACCACAGGGTAGGATAGAGTAATTCCTGTAGGCTGTGGTATTGCTTCCCTCAGGCTGATGCCACTTGAAGAGGAGTGCTCTGCCTGAGAGAGATGGCTCCTGCAATATGGGGGATGACTCAGCACAGGGATCCTGGCAGCTGTTCCCTGGCAGCTGTTCTCTCCCCAGAGCCACCAACCTCACACTCCCCTCAGCGTCTCTAGTCCACTCTGCCCTCCCTCTGCTGGAAGCCAGGGTAGGAGGCTGCAAATGAAATTTTGTGTGTTGGCCCTTCATGAGGCTCTCTGCATCTCCCACCGTCTCTCCCTGTCAGACAGAAATCCTGCTGCTTTTCACAGCTGGGTGTTATCTGGGTTCCTTTCTGGCTCTGGTGTTGTAGGCTAGGGAGGCCAGTTTGGGGTTTAGGCCCCACACTTCTCAGGGGGCACCCACCGCTGCTTAAATATCCCTCTGGCACTTCAGCTGCTGCCTGTGGAAGCCCAGCCAGCCCTCTTGCATCTCCTCCACACTCTACCAGTCACATTGCAGTGAAGTGGTTTCTTCCGTCTGTCTGTGGTTGTAAGGCTTCTCTCCCTATGCCACTATCTTGACTGGAAGTCAGGGTACTAATTTTGTTGACTAATTTTGTGTATTATTCCTATCTATTCTTTTTCAAAACAATCTTTTATAAATGTTTGCTGTTGGTTTAACCACCGTGGACTAAGACTCTCATCATTTAGTTCAGACCCTCATCTTTTCCCATCTAACCACAAAAGAGTTTCTAATACTCTCCTCACCTTGAACTACTCCCACTTTATCCATCATCTACACCTCGGCCAGAGTGATTTTTCTAAACCCACATATGATCATGTTATTTTATTGCTTAAAAGGGGTTAACTTTCTGCTGCCTAGAAGTAACAGGAATTCTTTAGAGCCAGGCGTACAAGGTAATATGTGTCAGCCTATTGCTTTCACTTCTGACTTCTTTTTTCTTTTTTACTCTTTTCAACCTTATTTAAATAAAATAAATTTGTCTCATTTTAAACACCATTCAAGTACGTGTGTTATATATATGTGTGTATGTGTGTGTATTTTTTAATTCTCACCTGAGGACATGCTTAGAGTGGAAGGGGGGAGAAAGAGAGGGAGAGAAACATTGATGAGACAGAAACATTGATCAGTTGCTTCTTACACGCACCCCTAGGGGGACTAAGCCTTCAGCCCAGGCATATGCCATATCCAAGAATGGGACTTGTGACCTCTAGTTTACAGAAGGACACTCCAACAAACTGAGCCATACTGGCCAAGGCTATGTGTATGTATGTTTATATACATACATATGTGCACATGTTCTGGCTTTGTTTTACTTAGGAAAACATTTTTATGTTAATTTCAGTTTGGGTTTATACTATTGTACTTGGGAGAAACTTTTTCTACTTGTGTTTTGATTTTCATCTTCCAGTGCTCATTAATTTCATATTTCTATTTTGTTCTTATTCTAAGTAATTTTTTAAACTAATTTTAGTTTTAATCTTCTGAATTATGAGTTCCTATTGCATTTGTTTTGAGATCTACATATATATGAAATATGAACACTTCTATCTCATATCATTTGTTTATCATTCTAGATATGCCCTGATATAACCAACTAGCTATTTGTAGCTACTTCAATTTGAATGAATTAAAACTTAATAAAATTTAAATTTGATTTCTTTATCATAATAGCACATGTCAAGTTCTCAGTAGTAACATGTGGCTAAGTGGCTGTCGTTGGATGGTGCAGATTACAGAATATTTCTATTGTTAGAGAAAATTCTATTCAACACTGCTAGTCTAGACTGAATGCTCGAGGTTAAAACCAAGCATGATCCCGAGATTTCTTCTACCTTAGTATTGAATGATTTTTGTGTTTCTGTTGTGATTTTGCTGAGATACTGACTTTTCTGTACAATTTATGACATTTTTTCGGTCTTTGTTTGCCAGATGTTCTGATCACTTTTACATGGATTTATTTCATAGGGAAGTTCAAATACTGTTACTTCATTTTATTTTTCTATACTTTATTAAATTTAATGGGGTGACATTAGTTAATAAAATTGGATGTGTTTCAAGTGTACAATTCTATGATATATCATCTGTATATTGCATGGTGTGCCCACCACCCAAAGTCGAATCTTCTGTCACTATAACTTAACCCCTCTACCCTTCTCTATACCCCCAATGTCCTTTTCCTCTGGTAACTATAATGCTATTGTCTGTATCTATGAGTTTCTGTTTGTCTTTTTTGTCCATATGTTGCTTTCAGTTTTATATCCCACATATGAGTGAAATCATGTGGTTCTTCACTTTTTCTAACATATCACTTGGCATGATTTTCTCAAGGTCCATCCATGGCAGCATTTCATCTTTTCTTATGCTAGAGTTGTATTCTATTATATATTTGTATTGCACCTTTATCTAGTCATCTGTTGAGGAACACTTTGGTTGTTTCCATGTCTTGGTCACTGTGAAAATGCTGTAGTGAGCATACACATGCATGTATGCTTGAGAATAAGTGTTTTCAAATTATTTGGGTAGGAGAGGGGTTGCTGGGTCATAAGGTAACTCTCCTCTTCATTTTTTGAGGAACCTCTATACTGTGCCCCATAGTTGCTATGCCAGTTTATATTCCCACAAACAGTGAATGATGGTTCCCTTTCCTCCACAGCCACTCCAACAATTGTTATTACTTGTCTTGTTGATAATGGCCATTCTAACAGGAGTGAGGTTGTAGTTTTGATTTGCATTCCTCTAATACCTACTGTTACAGAACAGACCGGTGGGGTGGGGCGATGAACGATATTCTATTACCAAAAGAACCCCCCATTTTTCTACACGGGTTCCCCCCGTACTAGGTTCACTTTGCCCACTGCCAGAGGAAAGATGTCTCTCAATGCCAGAGATTGGTGAAAAGGAAAGAAATTATTTATTTAAAAGTTATACAGACTTAGAGTAATGATTTAATGTCTATATTAAAATACTAAAGTCCTTTAGAATATCCACAGACACACACAGTCCTTCCTTCTTCCACTTCCCAGTCCAGGATACAGTATCTCAGGAAAAGAAATAGAAGTCCGTGGCTCAGGTTCCTGGCACCATCAGCTATGTAGCTGCCACAATCTCCAGTTAATCCAAAACCATGTGGCGCCTTCTCATGGCCCACCAGCAAGAGTCCTTTCACCCCTTTTCTTCCAGGAAAAGTCTCTCCTGCTTCCTAAACCACGTGGCAAAAGGGAGCACCCCAAAGCCACATGGTCCCCCCTTTTCGCCCAAGCCGTGCTCCCCTCCCCCCACCCATGGCTGCCGTGCCTGGGTTTAAATCCCCGCACCAGTCTTCCTCTACAGCCCTGTTTGTGACTCCTCCTACAACCAGTTACACCTGCCAGCATTCCCATATTCTTCCAGCTTTATTGGGCTGCCATAGTAAGTCCAGGCAGGCATGGCCTCATGGCATGGAGCCAATCATCTCCAAGCTCTCACGCAGGCACTATAATGAGGGGGAGTTGCCTCCTAGTTACATCTTGGATCGAAGTCACTTCCATCCCCCTGGCTCAAAGCAGAGCCACAGCTATTTAACATATCTATGAAACCAGTTAAAGGTTACAGATATGTTAAATGACCATGCTAGAGGTTAGCTGCAAAGCTGTTGCTTTGTAAAACAGCTCTGAATGGCCCTGCTCCGTGTGTCCCATCCCCCAGCTCAGACTTGTGGGAGTGAGGACATCCCATATATTTCTTTTTTTCTAATATTTCCAGGACACTTTGAGTTCTGGACCCCATTACAAATACCTATTTGGGGCCCCCCCTCTTGGCTTCACCCTGTTACAGTCCCTCCTTTCAGATATACAACCCCTTTATAATCACATAAAGGACAATGGATGAAGGTCTCATCTTCTTGTAACTACTTCAGGCTGGACATGGATGTCGTCCTACCTACCCTTGGGTCAGGGGTGCCCTGAAAAGGGGTGGGGGGGGCGGCACGGAGGGAATCATCCTGTAAGGGGAAGGACCTTACAGAATCCTAGTCAGTTGGCTGTCACCAGGAAGTTGCAGGCTCGGTGTCCAATGGCTGGCATTACTGGACAATTGGCATGTTTCCGAAGGTGACAGATTTGGCAAGAGAGTTTGAAGGCACTATTAGCTTAGGTAAAGAATGGCTTATCTGGAGGAAGGTGTACAAGACATGCTACCTATCCAAAGCCCTTGTAGCCTACTATACTGAACTCGGGCTGAGGGGAATATGTTAGAATTTCCCTCCTTTCAGATTTCTGGGCCCCTTCTGTCCAAGCCATTAGGACAGAAAAAGGAAAATCAGCTCTAAAGTAAAGTCCACAGACCACCCCAACCCAACCAATTAGTTCAGTCAAACCGGTGAGTCTCAGGGGGTGATGATGAAGATGGGCTCCTTAAGTGAGGCCTATATTGCAACCAGTCATTCAGGTAATGAGGTCATAAGCATATGCCCTATGAAAACAGAAGAACACACAGGTTAATTCATACAACTATCCACAAACCAGTCTTTGTGTCTGTGAGACTGTCTTTTGGGAAGACATTAAGTCATTACTCTAAGTCTGTATAACTTTTAAATAAGTAATTCCTTTCCTTTTCACCAATCTCTGGCATTGAGAGACATCTTTCCCCTGGCAGCGGGCAAAGCAAACCTCGTACAGGGAGGGGGAACCCCCAGAGAAAAAAAGGGGGGTCCTTTTAGTAATAGTGTATCGTTTACACACCCCTCCCCCAGGTCTGTTCTGTGACACTTCTGAAGTTGAGTATCTTTTCATGTATCTCTTGGCTATTTGTATGTCTTTTTGGGAGAAGTGTCTGCTTAGGGTTCTCTGTCCATTTTTTAATTAGATTGTTTTTTTGTTGAGTTGGAATAGTTCACTATATATTTTGGATAGTAATCGCTTGTCAGAGTTATTGTTTAAAGCTGTCTTTGCCCATTTGGTTGATTACCTTTTTGTTTTGTTGATGATTTCTTTTGCTCTGCAGAAGCTTTTAGTTTAATATAATCCCATTCTTTTTTTTTTTTTCTTTTACTTCCCTTGCCTTTGGGGTAAAATTCTTAAAATCCACTCTAAGACTAAGGTCCATAACTTTAGTTCCTATGTTTTTTTTTTTTCTGTAATTTGTTGTTTCAGGTCTTACATTTAGGTATTTGACCATTTTGAGTTAATTTGTATGTATGGGGAAAAACAGTAGTCTAGGTTCATTCTTTTGCATGTGACTTTCTAATTTTCCCAGAGCCATTTATTGAAGAGGCTTTCTTTTCTCTACTGTATGTTTTTGGCTCCTTTGTCAAAAATTTTTTGCCTGTATACATGTGGGTTTATTTTGGGGGTCTCACTTGTGTTCCCTTGGTCGCTGTGTCTGTTTTTCTGCCAGTGCAATGCTGTTTTGACTATCATTGCTTTGTATTATAGTATAATTTGAGGTCACGGAGTGTGATACCACCATCTTTGTTCTTTTCTCTCAGGATTGCATTGGCTATTCAGGGTATTTTTTAGGTCCATCCAAATCTGTTGATGTTTTTGTTCTATTTCTTTAAAAAATGCTTTTGGGATTTTGATGGGGATTACATGAAATCTGTATGTTGTTTTGGCTAATGTGGCTTTTGTGACTATGTTTATTCTTCCAGTTCATGAACATGGAATATCTTTCAATTTTTTTGTGTCTCCTTCAGTCTCCCTTAATGTCTTATAGTTTTTTAGGGTATAGGTCCTTCACATCCTTGGTTAAGTTTATTCCTAGGCATTTTATTTTTTTTGTTGCAATTAGAAAAGGAATATTTTTTCATTTCTTTTTCTGAAATTTTGCAGATAGTATAAACAAATGCAATGATCCCCCCCCCCCCCCAAATCTAATGATGGTCCAGTGGTTTTGGCCCTGAGGCTTCCTCCTGAAGGAGACTAGTTCTCAGCTGCTCACTACGTCTTGGGTAAAAGCCCAGGTGTCTGTGCAGACTGTGTTAGGTGGACAGCTTATGAAAGACAGGACAGAGTGTCTCAGGTTCACTTTCTCCTGCCTGGGGCCTTGCTGGTGGCACCAGGTCTTGCTGATATGAGTGGTAGTCAGAGCTTCTTGGTGAAGTCCTGGGCCTGGCAGAGACGTTTCCTCTTGATTCTCTTGCAACTGTGTGCAGCACAGATGCAGATGTCCTGAGAGAAAAGAGCCACTGGGGTAGCAGGGGGCCTCAGGACTTCCTGGGGAAGGCTTTGGCTGGCTTCTCCATAGATGCCTGTCTTCCTCAGTCTCAGCCCAGCCCCTTGCTCAGACAGGGCAGTCCAGGTCGCTGATGGTGGTCACAGGACTATGCGGTTGGGGTGGTCACCCTGAACTGACTCTTGACTTTGCTGTCACCAGCCGGACCAGTTTGCCTTCTCTAGCACCTCCTCTCTCTGCCGTCCTCTACGAGTATTCCTGGTGGCTCTGCTCCCAGAGCTTCTGCTCCTGCTTGAGCCGCTGCTTGATCTCCTCCTTGGCTGCCCTCTTCCGCTCCACCTTGCACTGTGGAATGCTGTCAGGTTCTTGCACGACTTTTCCTTGTGGAGATGAGCACAAGCTGCAGCCCTGTTGTCACCATCTCACTAATCCCTGTTGCCTCCCATAAGCAGGAGGCCTCCCGGGTTCCCACTTGCCCAGGCCAAGGAATGCAATGGATTTTCATACACTTATTTTGTATCTTGCAACTGTATTGTATTGGTTTATTGTTTCTAATAGTTTTTCGCTAGAGGCTTAGGGTTTTCTATACAAGAGTCATGTCATCTGCAAAAGTGACAAGTATGCTTTTTCATTCCCAATTTGGATGACTTTTATTTCTTTCTCTTGCCTGATTGCCCTGGCTAGGACTTCCAGCGTTACTGTGTGGAAAGATAGTGGTGAGAGTGGACATCCCTGTCTTGTTCCTGAACTTAGAGGAAAAACTCTCTTTTTCACCATTGAATATAACAGCTGAGGTTTTGTCATATATGGCCTTTAATATGTTGAGGTGCTTTTCTTCTGTGCCCATTTTATTAAGTGTTTTTAATAATAAATGGATGTTATATCCTGTCAGGTGCTTTTTTTCATCTATTGATATGATCATACAATTTTTATCCTTTATTTTGTTAATGTGGTGTGCACATTGATTTATTTGCAGATGTTGAACCATCCTTGTGCCCCTGAAATAAATCTCACTTGATCAGTGATGTATTATCTTTTTAATGTATTGCTGTATTTGATTTGCTGTTACTTTGTTTAGGAGTTTTGCATCTGTATTCATCAAGTGTACTTGTCTGTAGTTTTCTTTCTGGTGTGTTACCCTTACCAGGTTTTGGCAGTAGGGTTATGTTTGCCTCATAAAATATGTTAGGAAGTATTTCCTCTTCTTCAGATTTTAGACGAGTTGGAGAAGGATATGTTTCCAGTCATCTTTGACTATGTTATAGAATCCACTAGTGAAGCCCTCTGGTCCTGGACTTTTAACTTTTGTGGAAGTTTTTGATGGTTGTTTCAATATTCTCACTGCTGATTGGTCTGTTTAGATGTTCCATTTCTTCATGAATCAGTCTGGGAAGGTTATATATTTTTTGGAACTTACCCATTTCTTCTAGGTTATTGAATTTGGTTTTGTAGTATTCTTATATGATCCTTTGCATTTCTGTAGTGTCTGTGGTAACTTCTCTTTCATTTCTGATTCTGTTTGAGTCTTTTTTCTTTTCCTCCTTACTGAGCATAGCCAGAGGTTTGTCAATTTTATTAATCTTGTCAAAGAACCAACTCTTTGTTGCATTATTTCTTTTTAAGATTTTATTTTATTTTTAGACAGGGGAAGAAAGAGAGGGAGAGAAACATCAATGTGTGGTTGCCTCTTGCACACCCCTTACTGGGCACCTGGCCCACAACCCAGGCATGTGCCCTGACTGAGAATCTACCCAGTGACCCTTTGGTTCACAGGCTGGCACTCAGTCCACTGAGGAACACCAGCAGGGCTCTTGCATTAATTTTTTGTATAATCTTTTTGCGTTCTCTTTCATTTAATTTACTCTAATTTTTATTTTTATTTTTTTTTTTTTTCAATCCTCATCTGAGGATAGTCCTATTCATTCTAGAGAGAGAGTAGTGGTGGGGGCGGGGCGGGGCAGGACGGGGAGAGAAACACTGATGTGAGAGAGAAACATCTACCAGTTACTAGGGATTGAACCCACAAGCTAGGTATTGGCCCTGATCTGGATTCAAATCCATAAGCCTTTGGTGTACAGGACGACACTCCAGCAAAGTGAGACACCTGGACAGGGCTGCTCTAATTTTTACCATTTCCTTTCTTCTGCTGATTTACTAGTTGTTTACTTGGGATTTTTCTTGTTTCATGGTACAGGCTCATAATGGTGTAAACTCCCCTCTTATTGTTACAGAACAAGGCAGGGGTACCCAACGATATACTGTTACCAAAAGGAGCCCCTTTGTGCTCCTGGGGTCCCCACCCCAACCCCATAGGTTCGTTATGCTCGCTCCCAAAGGAAAGATGTCTCTCAATGCCAGAGACTGGTGAAAAGGAAAGGAATTGTTTATTATCAAGTTATACAGGCTTGGAGTAATGACTTAATGTCTTCTTTAAAGTACTAAAGTTCTCTAGAATACCCACAAACACACACAGTCCTTCCTTCTCCCCCTGCCCAGTCCAGGGTACCGTATCTCAGGGAGAGAAGTAGAAGTCCATGATTCAGGCAGCCCCTTGGTTCCGACACCATCCACTGTGTCACCACCACGATCTCCAGTTAGTCCAAAACCATGTAACACCTTCTCATGGCTCACCAGCAAGAGTCCTTTCACCCCTTTTCTTCCAGGCAAAGTCTTTCCTGCTTCCTAGGCTGCGTAGCAAAAGGAGCCACCCAAAGCCACGTGGTCCTCTCTCTCTCTCCCGGGCTGAGGGGTCCCCACTCCTCCAAAGCCTCATTGTGCCGTCTGTGTTATGGCTGCTGTGCCCGGGTTTAAATCTCTGTGCCATTCTTCCTCTGCAGCCCCATTTCCGACTCCTCCTTCAATCAGTTACACCTGCCAGCACTGTATTCTCCCAGCTTTACTGGGCTGTCATGGTAACTATTGGCGGGTGTGGCCCCATGGCATGGAGCCAAGCATCTCCAAGCTCTCACGCATGTGCTGTGACCAGGGGGAGCTGCCTCCCAGTTACATCCTGGGTGGAAGTCACTTCCATCCCCCTGGCTCAAAGCAAAGCCACAGCTATTTAACATATCCATGAAACCAGTTAAAGGTCACAGATATGTTAAATGACCATGCCAGAGGTTAGCTGCAAAGCTGCTGCTATACAAAACAGCTCTGAAGGGTCCTCCTCCCTGCGTCCTAGCCCCCATCTCAGACTTGTGGGGGTGAGGGCATCCTATATATATATTTCTGATATTTCCAGGACACCTTGAGTTCTGGACCCCATTACAAATCCCTATTTGGGGCTTCCCCTTGGCTGCACCCTGTTACATTATTACCCCTTTTATTGGATCCCATGAGTTTTATGTTATCATTCTCATTTGTTTTTATATATATCTTTTAATCTCACTTTTTATTTCTTTTTTTATCCAGTCATTATTTAGTAGCTTATTTAATCTCCACCTACTTGTATTTTGTTCCACTGCCTTTTGCAGTTGTCTTTTAATTTCAAAGCATTGTGGTCAGAGAATATGCTTGGTGTCACTTAGTATTTTTGAAGTTCTCATGATGTAAAACCTTTTCAAAAAACTTTATAAAAGTTTTCTACTCAGATAATTTTAATACGTAAGTATATTGTAAAGAAAAGTATTGTCTCCATTATAGTTTAATGTTTTCAAAACTGCTCCTAGGTAACCCACAAGATGGCATAATGGTGAAGCTAGTTGTCAACTTGTTGCAGTTATCCAAGATGGCATTAAACCACACTGGTGAAAGAGAAGTTTTAGGTAAATTATTTGGCTGAATGACTATGAGCTATGAGTTTTTTTTGTTTCAGTGGTCATTTCATAGTATTTTTAGAACTAGTAAAAGTTTATCATTTGGGATATTGAGGAAATGTGAGATGCTAGTTCAGTAGTATTTCTCTTTGTTTCCAGTATCCCTAAGCTGCCCTCCTTTCATATTTTTCTTCCTTGGGCATTTATATATGTATTAAAGACATTTATATATATATTAAAAACGTAGTCATTTATACATGTACATAACTGTCAATTTGAAAATACCTTGTAAATAATTTAGGAAAGTGAGATACAGCTATTAGTAGTGAGATACACCCATTTGTATCAAAGTGTCAAATAAATTGACTTCTGATATGTATTAGAAATGACTGGTATTTAATTTTTTTGTATGAAAAATAAAAATGAGGGCTTGGACTGCTTGATTAAAGTCAAATATTAAAACTGTATTCACGTTCATTACTATCACCATTTGGGAGTAACCTAATGTAAGATAAACAGCCAGCCTCTTGCCAAGTGTATGTGTTTAGGTTTGATGTTCACAGGAGGGAAAAATGACTTTAAAATTGGGTTGAAGTTGTCGTGACAGCATGCTTCAAATAAGAAAAGCGGGAAGAATAAGAGCCACTTCACAAATCTTTCTATCTTTCAGTGGAGTCTTTCTTAACTTCTCATTGAGAGTCTGACATTTAGAGTACTTACTTTTTTGTAAATTTTTTACAGAAATATATTTTACATCAGGAAAGTGTACAGATCATAATTTCATAACCTGAAGAATTTTCACAAGCAGAGCACACCTATGCATCCTGCACCCAGACCAAGAAACAGAACCTATCAGCACCCTAGAAGTTTTCGTTAACCAAGAAATTGACCCCTTTGTCCATAGTAGTGCTGATTCTGGGGACAGACTGCATTTGCTACAAGAACCCTAAGTGGCTTTTCCTGTGTAGCACGAAATCTTTGTACTCACCACTAACATCGTACTTAGTGATAGAAGACTGAAAGTTTTCCCACTGAAATCAGAAATGAGAAAAGGTTGCCCCCTTTTACCACTGCTATTCAACATTATGTCAGAAGTTTTAGCCAGAGCATTTGGACAAGAAAAGAGATAAAAATTATTCAAATTGGAAAGGAAGAAGTAAAATGAGCTCTAAATGAGTGTGTGTGTGTGTCTGTGTGTCTGTGTGTGTGTGTGTGTGTGTGTGTGTGTGTAAAATCCAGCATACTCTACCAGAAAGCTACTGTTGTAGAGCAAATAAATGAATATAGAGAAGGTGCAGGATACAAGATCAACACACAAAATTCAGCAGTGTGTCTGTATACCAGTAGTGAACAATCTAGAAAGGAAATTCCACTTCATTTACAATTTAATTTTTAATAGCCTCTAAGAATTAAATACTTGCAGATCAATTTAATCAAGAAGATAAAAGACTTGTACACATTTCGTTTGTTAGAAGTGAGTCACAAAGGACAGTCCATACTGGAGAAGAACTAGGCTTTACCTTTTGAAAGGAGGACTATTAAATATTTGTGAACGTATTTTAATAAGTTCCACCAATACTAGGAAGGAGCATGAGGGATTCCTCTGGCATGCTGAAAATGTTCTTTCTTCATCTGGGTAGTGATAACACAGATGGGAAGAAATATTATGTGTGTGTGCATGCATACGTTTGTGTATGAGTTTTTGCTGAACTGAGTGTTTATGGTTTGTGGTCCTTGTATACATTATACTTTTAAAAAAATGTGAGTTTTAAAGTCTGTTGATATTCTCAGATAGTAGCTACGTTTAAACTTTCATTTTTAATACCTATATTCTGTTACTATTTAATCTAGCCCTTGAATATAATTTTATAGGGAAAATATTGCGCGTATGGATGGTATGTAAAGGGAATGATACAGTATTTTGTAGCTTAATTTATTAAAAATGTTTGAGAAACAACTCTTCAAGATTGACAAAATGGCATTATATTTTGGAAATTAGAAAATTTCCATTGTATGTATGATCTCTTAGCTATTACTACTAAACTGTAATTTCTACATGTAGAGGCTGTTGGAAGCTGCTTGGGAGAAGTGGGTCCTATAGATTTCTCTATGATCGCTATTCAACATAGTAAAGATACATCCCATTCCAAGGCCCTTGAGTTATTTGAAGCTAAAGAACTTCAGTGGACCCTCACGCTGCTGGCCTACCTGAATAATACACTGGTGGAGGATTGGTGAGTACTTAATGATAATTTATTTCTGATAGCATTTACTTAATCTTACATTCAAGAAGAATGATATTACACATAAATTAATGTTTCCAGTACCTTTAAAGTTTTCTAAGTTGTCATACTTTTCTTTCAGTCTCAAGTATTTTAATAAAAATTATTATATTTTTATTAGTGCACGAAATTGCTGGAACCCTGCTATGTACTAGACATTTGATATAGTGATGAATATCCTAGACAAGGTTCATGTGAGATTCCAGTGAGAGTAGACTAGACAAATAGATAATAAGAAAATTGCCAGGTAGTTCTACATAGAACATTAAGTATGCAAATTCAAAGTAGGATATTTGCAAAAAAAAAAAAAAAAACAAAGTAGGATATTTGGGGCCTTTGTCATAATCAAATGTTCCACTCTTCTCAGCTAGACTATTTTGATTCCTTTAAAGTAAATTGTAGAACAGAAATTTGACAACTTAAAACTTAAGCTAATCAGAGTTATCTTTTACCCATTTATTCTTTGCAAAACAAAATTATAACAAATATTGTAACAGTTTCAGCTTGGTGGTTATAAAATTAGGTTTGCTTTCTTTCCCCTTTTCTTATTTATCTACCTATCTGTTATTTATTTATTTATTTACTTAGTTACTTATTGTATATTTGAACACCTCATCACCATTTTTTTCAGTGCGGATTCAAAGAATTTTTGCCCGCAGCTGGGCATCTATCTGAAGTCAGTAGGTGTTTTGCATCTGTTTTCTTCGAAACCCACCCTCCCTTTTCTTGGGGAATAAGTAATTGACAGTAATATCTACCTGCCATGTTTTCATTGTTGATTTAACAGACATGTATCTATTTTGTTGCTGTTAAAATAAAAAGCCTGGCATTTTTTTCCCCACAACATTTTATAATAAAAATTTTCAAGTGAACAGCAAAAGTTGAAAGAATTTTACAATAATACCCATGGAATCAGGGTATGTTTTTAACATAGAGCCTTCAGGACTTACTGATTAATTGGATATGGAGGAGTAGGGAAGTAGGAGTGGAGGATGAACCCAACATTAGGATTTATGTTTCTGTGTGATAGTTTCTGTGCCTTGATAGCTCTTTATCATTTACAATCATCAGGCTTTGTGGCTGTTTTTTGGTTAACTATTATATTTCAATGTTCTTGTATTGCTTCCCTCCTTTTCCTAATTTTTTTTGCAAAAGAGAAGACCCTTCAGTGTTTCATTAGAGGTTTTAGATGACTAACATCATGATTCTTGTGTAGCTTCTGATGCACAGTAAGTGTGCACTCACTGTGTGTTTAAAATTGTTCTAGATAATAGTTCTGTCATCTGGAGTGAAATATCATTCTGCCTTACCCCTGATTATTTGAATTTCTTGAAGGAAATATAATCAAAATATTATTTTCTCGAGTGAATTATTATTCTCTCATTATTATTACTCATTTTTCTTAGTCAGTGTTATTTTACTTATTTTTATGAGTTCTTTTAATTTTCAGTAGACATAAACTTTATCGAAGGGAATTGTTATTGATCAGTAACTCGGGTTTACTGAAAGAATATTAAAAATCCTTTGTTAATTGGTTGTGATGTGATAGAATTTTATTGATGTAAAATTTCCTAATAAGTATGTATTTTTTCCTAAATTTATATATATATTTAGATTTTAATTTTTTATTGGATTTTGTTTAACAGTCATCAAGATTAATTGTTGATATACATTATGGGCTTTTGAATTATATCTGTTTTTCAGTGTCAAAGTGAAATCAGCTGCTGTTACCTGTTTGAAAAACATTTTAGCCACGAAGACTGGTCATACTTTCTGGGAGATTTACAAGACAACAGCTGATCCCATGCTGGTCTATCTACACCCTTTTAGAACGTCAAGGAAAAAGGTCTCTCAAATAATAAATATTTGTTGAATATTTCCTATTCTACAGCAGTTCTTTTGGCTGTGGGATAGGGATATCAAGTTGCTTAAATAGTGTCATACTAACATTTAGCCTTTTTTAGAAATAATTCCAACTGTACTTCCTGAATCCAAGGGATTTGTGTTTCTAATTATAGTAGTGTGGAAAAGCTGAGAGACATAGGTATCCAAGAGAAGTGGTGACTGAATTGGGGAGAGGAGGAATTCTTACTACAGGCCTTTTTTCTCATGAGTAAGAAACCCTGACTCTAATCCCATAAAAACCGTTGCTCCGGGGTGTGGTTATTAGGTATTGAAATCAACAAGCAAGTATTTATTTCCATGACAAGTTTAAGTATTATAACCCCACAGTGAAATATAAGATGAGCTGTAGATATCTCCCTTTTTCCATGTTGACATCATAACAAGATTCCACCGAAAGTACTCTCTGAAGGATATTTAAGACGTCTTTCTTCTCCTTTAGTATAAACATTCCTGTTTATTTTTAAGTATATTTTATCGATTATGCTATTACAGCTGTCCCAATATTTTTCTCCCCTTTATCCCTCCTTCTCCCTGCACCCCCCCCCCACACACATGCCCCTCTCTTAGTTCATGTCCATGGGTCATACATATAAGTTCTTTGGCTTCTCTACTTCCTATACTATTCCTAACCTCCCCCTGTCTATTTTGTACCTACCATTTATGCTGCTTGCTCCCTGTACCTTTTCTCCCATTCTCCCTCCTTCTCCCCACTGATAACCCTCCATGTGATCTCCATTTCTGTGATTCTGTTCCTATTCTAGTTGTTTGCTTTGTTTTTATTTTTCTACTTATTGACAGTAGTATTTGTTGTCATTTTACTGTTCATAGTTTTGATCTTCTTTTTCCTTGATAAGTCCCTGTAAGATTTCATATAATAAGGGCTTGGTGAGGATGAACTCCTTTAGCTTTACCTTATCTGAGATGCCCTTTATCTGCCCTTCCATTCTCAGTGATAGCTTTTCTGGATAGAGTAATCTTGGATGTAGGTCCTCACTTTTTATCACTTTGAATACTTCTTTTTTTAATGTCTGGTTTTGGTGTCATGTTTTTGCTGGCCTCATAAAATTAGATGGAAAAAGCCCGGCTGGTGTAGCTCAGTGGATTGAGTGCTGGCTGGGAACCAGAGGGTCCCGGTTCGATTCCCAGTTGGGGCACATGCCTGGGTTGCAGGCCAGGTCCCCGTGAGGGCCATGTGAGAGGCAACCATACATTGTTCTTTCTCCCTCCCTTCTCCTCTCTCTGAAAATAAATAAATAAAACCTTTAAAAAAAATTAGATGGAAAATATTCCTCCTTCTTCTGTTTTCTGAAAGACTTATTACAAAAGGAAATAACTCAGGAACAGCTAGATGGAAGAGATGCGCAGGGCAAGGCATGCGGAAGAGGCATGGAGTTTCCATGCCCTGTCCAGGCACCAGCACTCTCTAAATGTTCCTGTTTAGTATTTTCTTTTCATAAAGTGCCTGAGAAATGTATGATTGAATTTTCAGCAATTTAATTTCAGGGTATATACCCATCATTGAAATAGTACTTTTAATGTATCATAAATGTAATTTTGGTCTTAGTAAAATTAGAGCTAATGTAAACTGTTAATAAAACTAGTCGTGTAACCTGTAAAACACTATCATTATAACATTTTAAAATCTTATTTCATCTTGAACTCAGTTCTCTGTAATAGATTTGTACTGGTTCTGTACTTAAGACAGACAAAGCAGGGAGTTTGTGATCTGTATAACTTACTGGTAGTAAATGAGCTGAGAGTAGAGCTCATTCTCTGCTGTCTAAACCAGTGATTTTTTACCAGACCAATGTGCCTCTCATGTAAGCATAATTGTATCTTAAAATTTAAAGGTAACCCTGGCCTCCAGATTTAAACTGTATATAGTTTTATTGGAAAATAGATTCGTTTATGTTTAGGTGTTTGCTTTCCATGGGAAAGGTAAAATGTATTTCTGATTACCTTATTTATATTTCTGATAACTTCATTTACAGTTTTTAGAAGTTCCCAGAGTTGATAGAGAAAACCCTTTGGAGGGCTTGGATGACATAAGCCTGTGGATTCCTCAAAGTGAAAATCATGACATTTGGATAAAGACACTGACTTGTGCTTTTTTGGATAGTGGAGGCACAAAAAGTGAAATTCTTCAATTACTAAAACCATTGTGTAAGGTAAAAATGACTACTTGGTCTTGCCTAATCCCTTTCTATATTTGCTTTTTTCACTTGGTTTTTCTCTTAATAGTTTTCTTTGCTTGTCGCATCCCATTTGGCTCCTGTGTACATGTTTGCAGCCTATAACATCTGCAGAAAGGGCTGTGGTACAGGTCATCTTCCCCGTGCAACATCACTACACTTTGCGGTTGGGAATCCTCCAAACAGGACATCTTTATGTAGCCACTGCTTTATGCAGCAGGTTTCAGCTGTGAGGTGCTTACATACTGGACGAGTTCTAAGGGGTACATTGAGCAAATAGTTAAATTCTGGTAACTGTAAATATTTATGTTAAGCAGAAGTCTGTTCTTTTTGTTTGTTTACTTCTTTTTATGAGGTCATTGTCGTTTACTTTCTCTGATACACTTTCCTGAATGAGAAAAGGAAATGGTGTAGCAATTAGTATTGCTTTTTTAGTTTTGAAAGTATACAACAATTTATTTCAATAGAGAGTAAAGGTACGTACCAACTCAAACACAAAGTTATGTTACATGCTTTTGTCAAACATGTCATCCTAAACAGCACTCTGATGGTGCTCCAAGACTGTAAAAGCTCCTTAATTTATAGTACTACCAAGATGATCCACAGAAACGTGAAACAGCATACCTGAGAAGGTCAGGCATCCACCAGTTACAGATAACT